>PVJX010010543.1:0-56695 GCA_004027295.1 Dolichotis patagonum
AAAAAAAGGAAGGGGATGTATATAATGGTCTGTTTAATGCATCAGGCAAAAATAAAGATGAGAAAGCCCTATTACCCGGTTCCAGGAAGCTAAAAGTTTAGTGGCAGAGTCCTAAATTTAAAAACATGGTTTCAATGCTTTCTTGTAAGTGATATATAGAGAGATTAAAAGGACCCAAGAGACAGGGAGGAAGGGAGAGAGAGATGAAGAAAAGGAAGGAGGAGAGAATGGAAAAATAATGAGGAAAGAGAGATTATTGGAGTTGTTGGGGAAGTCTCTACAGAGGGGAGCTTATCTGTGACCAGAGCATGTTTTAAAACATTAATAGGAGGTTATCAGGCAGACACGTTGACGGAAAAGAATTCTAAAGAGAAGAAACAATATAGCTCAAGATGCGAAAGTAAAAGAACTGTTCACAGAATGAAAACTCATTCAGTGTGTTGACTCTAGGAAATGAAGAATGGAAATGGAAGACGATATGATCATAAGAGTATTTTTGAGTCAGATTGTGATGTTTTGTATGATAAGGCACGGAATTTTGGCTTTAAAATTATATGCAGTGGGAATCCCTCAGGATTTAGGAGAACTAGGATTTAGATTATGAGACAGCTATATGATCATTCATATTCTAATTGCCCTTACTTAGTTCCACTGAGACATTTAAGTAGTTGTATGCTATAAGGCTATAAAACATAAGCCAAGAAAATCATAGGGAAAAATGGAATGTGATGAGGTATTTGAAGGGAATAATTATTTCTATAATTATATACTTAAGTTGAAGATAAATGAGACAATTAGAGACGTTATACAATAGAGTCTGACCAAGGAAGATTATGCAGCTTTGGGGTTTGGGGTACAGCGGAGCACCCCCAGAAGGAGAAGGACCTGCTGCCATTTCAGCACTAGGATTGGCCTCGGACCATGTGAAACACCATGACATGTTTTCCACTAGGCTGAAACAGTGGGCCTATTAATGAGAACACCTTTCAAAAAGGATGCAAAAACCAAAAGGGCAAGTATATTATGTCCACTTCACATCATTGCCAAACTGCAGGCTCTTTAAGTTTTACCAGAGACAATGTCAAAAATCAAGCCATGACTAAAAGTGTCTAAGAACACTATAAAATGGATAAAAGAGAAGTCGCTAACTAAGAAAGAAAAAGATGTATAGTTAAAAGCAAACCATTGCAGCCAAAGAGTTTGAAAGTCATTTGATAATCTGTCACGGATTCTTTACTGCATGTCACACAGTGTGCTAGTGGCAGAAAACACTGAGATAAACCCTGCACAATCTCCTCCCTAAAGGAGTCCCCAGTCTTGTGCAGGAAACAAGCTCATGTCTTCATAATGCAGTGTGATAGAGAAACCGACAAGGCATGCTTAATATTTAAAGGCAAAAATGTAAGCCTTGGGAGATGTAAGCCTTTCCTGATCTATATAGAGCAAAATCTCATCAAACTAAGAAGGGTCATTCCATGCTGGACTTCAGTGAAATGAATGCCTATTTCCTGGACAATAAGGCTGTCATGCTCTATGTGTGGGGCTATCTCCTGGGGGAAGAGTTATGCTGCTCCTGACAGGAGTCACTCAGAACATTATATCACTCGGATTTCTAGAACATTTGTCAGGTTTTTCAGAAACCTTGTTTGAACAGAATGGCTTAGCAGATCCTATAAAATCAAGAGTTTTCAACATCTCTTCTTACCCCATCAAGGAACTGATCATAAAACTTTTTCCCACTTGGTGGACAGTTCCTACCTCTTACAGAATAGACTGGCTCGAATGACGAGAGTAGGGTTCTGCCTCTTTCTAGGGATTACTTTGGTCTCTATTCTGCCTATTTCACTCTATGAATTTAAACATCTCTCCATATCATGTTTCCTTGCCAGGTCATCTTCCTGACTATTATCTCACAAGTTCCTCAAAAAAACCCAAGAAAGGCAGGGATTTGGCTCTCTGTTACACCACAGTAAACAGGAAAGGGGATAATGGCAATAATCAGTTCGCACTATTTTGCTTTCTCAGACTGTATCCCCACCTAAGAACAACTCACAGTGGGGACAGTGATGGACCAGAGAATCAAGCTAAGAAAAATTCAAATGCTCCAGGGCCTCAGAGTTCCCAGATGAAACAAAATCTCATTGTGAACCCTTTCCAAGAGAGAAGAATGTAGGTTCTCTATGAAAAGACTATCTGGGATGCTCACTGCAGACCATGGAGATTTGACAGGAAGAACATTTCTAACACTGCTCAAGCTGCAAAGTTCTACTTATGAAGAACCAGCTAAGGTTTTCAGAACATGAATTTTCACCTTCTTCATATTAAAACAAATCACAGAAAAAAGTCTTTAGAGCTCCAGAAACAAACCTGGTCTTCACTTAAGTAAATCTGAGTTGTGTTTGGTCCAGTGCTGCGGGCTCAGGATACAGTAGTGAACTGTGACTGTTGTCTGGCTTATAGACAGAAAGAGAGAGAAACAAGCATATAAATATTATGCTAATTTTTAGTAGATGGATGAGTGCTAAGCCGGGACTTGAAATCAGTAATAGCAGTGCATAAAAAAGGTTCAGTTCTTATTAATGTTATAAAATTATAAATGAGGAAGCAAACTCATGTTCCTGGCCAGCCACCTAGTGCACCTGTCCTCAACCATATAACACAACCCATCAGCATTAAGGGTGAGACTCTGTGGCAGAGAGATTTTACATTTCTATGATGGTCCCTATCTTGAAGCAAACCTCCCACAACTTAAGCTGTGAATTCCTATTTTTGTAGGGGCCACCTGAGATGCTAAAGAAAATGAACCCCTCATTCACTGACTGCCCAGCGTGAGGGAACCCAGGATACATCACTGCCTTTGCAAAGTCCCCTTCGAACCCTCCTCCCTTTCCTCCCCATTCACAGACTTGTATCTCTGAGATATCTGTGAGCTCAAAAGTAAGCTTATGTATTTATAAGAGGAAGAGGGAATGCAGGATTACTAATCTCGATAACCTTGAAATGATTTGGTAGTTAATAATTCACCTACGAGATTCGGAGAAATAGAGTAAAAAAATCAAGAACAGAAAAACAGTGAGCAAGGTCAGAGGTAGGAGTTGAGTCTAGTGTACTGTCTTCAAATATTTCCATTCTTTGTGTGGCAACTTTACGTGTGACAAATAACAATGGGCTCCTGGCCAAAGTCTGCTGGGACATCCCAGGATCATAAAAGAGAACTCTTTTGTTTTAAAAAAAATTTTTTTCTTAGTTTGAGCCTGAGAAGCTTAGCAAGACCTTGTCTTAAAATTAAAAAGTACAAAAGGACTGGGGATGTTGCTCAATGAGAAAAGATCCTGAGTTCACTGCCCAGTACTACCCGGTGTGTATGTGGGAAAGGGTAGATTTGGCAAAATAAATAGGAAAATATGCTTAGTAGGGCTAAAAAAAACAAAGAGAGAAAGAATATTTGCTTCTCCTTGGTGATGAAATTGAGTTTCTTGCCAATGACTACAAGGTGGATTCTGTAGTTTGTAAATGTTATCATAGAGGCTATCTTGGATTCTCAGGGTATCTGCAGGGTGAGCTGTGCTCTTACCAGAATCTAGGCTTTCTTCCTGTCTTCTCCTTCACCAACTCCAAACCCTCTCACATTTGCATCTTTGGCTCCTAAATTAGACTGCAGCCCGAATAGTTCCTTCAGCTGTACCTCTGGGAACAAGCTTACTCTGGATGTCAATGGCTTTTGGCCCTTAATTCAACCTGTTGTAGCATCATGCAGTCTATGAAGCCTTCACCTTTGATCCCACTGGTCTGGGATGTTGACAGAGAGAGAATGATCTGTACTTTGTCTATTAGGATCCTGAGGCTCAGAGAAGGTAGGTAGCCTCTGATAAGTAGCCAAAATCAGACACCTGGGGATGGACGATCAGGATTCTTGATGAAATCTAGTTAGCTGCCCCAAGTCCACACTTTTGCAAATCTTTCCTTTGATTGAGAAATTTTCATTTCACTTGTTTTATAGCAACTGAATGCTAGCTCCAACATGTCTGTATCCTGACCCATCCATGGTTTCTGTTTTCCTTGAAAATTACAGTAAATCATGTACTGAGTTGGACTGTTTGTTCAACAATTGTGGATCAGAGAGAGAGAGGAGTTCTCTGGCTGGTTCCTCATTGCTCCAGTTTCTTGGAAATGAAGGTTCCCTTTTTTTACTCATTTCTGACTTCCCTATAGTTTTTTCTTCTACTATAACCCCTTCTATTTTAAAATCTTTCTGGTTGTCTTTTTTTTTTTTATGAGGAACTGTCTACACTGGTATTTTACATGGGAGAAATGGTGAAATTACTTGTGGATGATCAAGGAACATCGAGATGATAGTTGTCAATAAATTTTGGTAAAAAGAAGCAAAAAAGACATCATCTTGGTTCCAAACCCACAGGAGGCTCTCTGCATTACCCAGACAAGACTTGTGAATGTTTCGTTGTTCATTTCACTCTGTGAGGTTCTCCCCTTGACCTTGACAAACTCAGACACTTATCCAGCTTAGGACAACAGAAAACATTTTGTCCAAGTGTGTGTGCAAGTTTTTCTGTTTTATAGCCTCTGAAAATTTAAAAGTCAAGATTTTCTATTTTTGTATCTTTAGCTGTTGAATATTGTTAGCTCATTCAAACGAGCTGGAGAGGTTAAGTGACTAAAGTTTAACACCAAGAACTAGAGGTAAAAGATGGGCAGGGAAAAAGTTTTTAGGATGAAAGTAAAATATGACATGGGCTAGAAGGCAGAACAAGAACGCTGAAAAATTTTTCTGACTTATTCTTTCAGCTTCTCTCTGTTTTATAACTTCTTGATTTACTGTATCTATATCATAGAACCATTTAAATGTAAGGCTTTCTAGTACTGTGAAATTTTAGGGTTTTTGTTTTTTACTTCTAGTCAAGTAGAAGTAAATGGATGTAATGTTCTCTGTACAAATTTTCTGAAGAGTGAATCAGAAGATAAACAATTAGAAGTTAAGAGATAAACAATGAGAAGTCACTTTTTAGGGTACAAGAGAAAAAAAATTGACAAACTAAAAGTCAGTCATTTTTCTTGGACCCACCAGAGCACTGAGGTTGTAGGGCAAACAAACAACCACCTGGATATCTGGAGTGACAGGTGTATCTGGAGAGACACAGTTGAGATCTTCTGACCTGAAACAGTAGACACTAGAGCCACGAATGGGAATACCTAACTGCGAACGTTCGTAAAGAGTTGGAGACACAGCCTGGACCAACTTAAACTTATACAAAGTAGAAGCAGCTACATTTGCAATCAGAAACCTCAGATTTTTATGTTAAGATTCAGGAAGGATCACTTCCTCACGGCTCTTGAAATTGGGAGGGGAAATTAATTATCATGAAATGCAATTAGATTCTTCTCCATAGCAAAGGCCCATTATTTCACAGAACATACCTTTTCCAGAAAATTATCTCAAAGGAAGGAAATTCCCTATCCAGTCACCTCCAGTCATCCCATATCAGATAATGATAGGGAGACAAAAGAGAACAGTCAACAAGGGTCAGGGATTCAAATAAATAAGTGGGGAAATTTTCAGACAGGGAACAGAGCAGATGATCTAGAGAAAATAACTGGTACTAGAGATAAAAGGTGAGGGTCATAGCCCAAAAACACAGGTCAATTAGAAGTCTGAGAATCAATAGTAAGATAATATAACTCTCTCCTCATTTCTTAGTATCATATCAGTAAGCCCCCTGGATAATAAAAACAGATTCATCCAAGAGGACAGCAAGATAGAGACAATCTGAGGACCACTAATACTTGAAAAATCCAAAGCCAAAAGGAGAAAAATTAACATGGACACCAGAAAAACTAGAAGTCTTTTTCAGCTTCTGGCCAGACTAGCATAAATCCTCAGATTAAAGGCTCTATATGTTACTCTATATTATCCAGAATAACACACATAAATTTCAACAACAACATCAAAAATTTAAAAAGCATGCTGAAAGTAAAGACAATCAGAGTCTGGAAACACTAGACAAGCATCAAGCCAAAGTCAGATACATTACAGACATTGGAATCTCTATAATTATGAGAATTAAAAAAATATGTCAAAAGATCTAGAAGAAAAAATAGGCAAACATCTGGATAATCTAAGTAAAGAGATAAATTTAAAATAAAATAACAAAGTACTAGAAATAAAAAACAAAATAATAGAAATGAAGAATGTTTCCATGTGTTCTTATTAGATACAATATGGTCAAAAAGAGATTTAGTGAGCTTCAAATTAATCAATAGAAACTTCCTAAACTGAAATGCAAAAAGGCAAAAAAAAAAAAAGAGGGACAATCTTCAGAAGTACAAAATGTGAAAAAATCATAATATCAGGAAAAGAGGGAGAAAGGATTGGAGAAAAAGCTATTTGAGGGTTTTCAAAAGTAATGATAGATATCAAACTGCCAATCCAGGAATATTAGAGAATGTCAAGTGGGATAAATATTGCCACTAACAGAGAAAAAGAAATAAATAAAAGCCATACATTATACTCCAAGTGCAGAAAAACAAAGACAAAGAGAAAATTTTTAAGGAAACCAAAGTAAAAATATTACCTTCTGTATAGAGGAACAAGGATAAGAATTAATACAGACTTCTTGTCAGATACTGTGTAAGCAAGAAGAAGGGGGAGTAAAACACTTAAAGTGTGCAGAGAAAAATCTACCCACTTGGAGTTCTGCATGAGGCAAAATTATTCCTCAATAGTAAAAAGGAAATATTTCCTCATACAAAAAAAATGTCCAATCTTAAAGGAACTCACTGCCAACAGCCATGCATTAAAGAAATGTTAAGAGAGCTTATACATGAAGAAGGTAAATGTATAGGCCAGAAACTTGGATCAAAATGAAGAACAGAGTAGTAGAAAAGGAGTAAATAGACATAAATAAAATCTTTTCTTTTACTCATTTATTCTTAATTAATTTAAAAGATCACCATATTAGTGTACTGGATTAGGGAAATGAATGATGTTAGTGTTGAAAGGAGCAGAACAAAAGACTCTATTATAAGGAGAAAGGGGAGGGGGAGGAGAATGTCAAAAGGAATTAAAATGTGTCATGTACCTGTACTAACTCCAGCCCAGGAAGAGGAATGAAAACAGTATATACTGCAAAGAGGTATAAATAAATTTTTAAAAAGATATATGTGCTACATGTGAAGCATGATACTATATTTTGAAAGTGCATATATATTAATTTAACATTGATATTGTAAGCTCTAAAATAACTATAAATATTCTTAAAGGAAGAAAAATTGTTATATTAAGAGAAGTGAAAAAATGAAAGTATATAAAATACTCAAAACCACAATATGCAAAGAAATGAAGGTAGCCACATGCAGTGACTAGAAAACAGTTTTATACATGGACATTATTAATTAAGATATATTGATTCTCTCTAAATGTGACCAGCCTAAATTTTAGCACTTAAAGACAAATAAAAAGATTGGAATAAAAAATAAGCTCAGGAATATCTATCAGTTGGTTATATGTTCTATCTGAAAAGAATCCTGTTCTAATAGCTAAAAATAGAAAGTTGTACCATGCTAACACTAATTCAAACACAGTTGTACCAAGCTGAATTCTGAACCAGGAAGATTATCAAGGATAGAGAAAGACATTACATAATGATACGGTGTCAATTCGCTAAGAAGACAAAAAAAAATCATAAAAGTACATATATCTAACAAAAGGGAACCAAAATATATAAGGCCCAAACTGGTAGAAGTAAAAATGTACAGAAACAAATCTATTAGAGTTTAACATTTCAATGCCCTTTTGTAAGTAATTGGTAGACTAAACATGCAGAATGTCAACGCGAATGCAGAGGAAGTGAATAGAACAATCAATCACTTTATCTAATTGACATTTCCTGACTAATCCATCCAACAAAAGTGGACTAAACATTTTTCTCAACTTCATATGGACCATTCATCAAGATAAACATTCTAAGCCTTAATCCACACATTAAAAAATTTAAGAGACTAGAAATTACACATCGTGTTTTCTCAGGCCATAATAAAATTAAATCAGTGACAGGAGAGTAGTAGAAAAACTCCAAAATATTTGGAAATTTGTAAATAACTTATAGGTCGAAGAAGAAATTTTTAAAATTTGTTTTGAATTGAGTGAAAATGACTTACTAAAATTTGGGTGGTGCAGAGAAAGCAATGCCTTAAATTCATGCATTGGAAAATAAAAAATTTAGCACCAGTAATCTAACACTTGTCATAAAAAATAAGAAAATGAAGAACTAATTAGACTTAAATAAAAAAGAAGAAAAATAAGTCAGTTGTCTGTAGGTGCTTGGATGTGTTTCCATGTCTCTTCTCTTCTATCCCATTGGTCTACATTTCTGCTTGTACGCCAATACCGTGAGATTTTGTTCCTCACTGTGGCTTTGAAGTACAGCTAAAACCTATGACCATACCAACCTGAACACGCCCGATCTCATCTGATCTCCGAAGTACAGCTAAAGTCCAGCACCGTGTTGCCTGCAGCATTGTTGTTTTTGCTCAGGGTTGCTTTAGCTACTCGGTTTTTTATGTTGTTGTTGTTTTGTTTCGGTTTGCTTTTGGTTTTCTCTGATCCCAGAGGAAATTCAGTGTTGCTTTTCTAGTTCTGTAAAGAATGTTGTTGGTATTTTAATAGGGATTACCTTGGATCTACAAATCACTTTTAGTAATAGAGCCTTTTGAACAATATTAATCTGATAATCCAAGAACATTGGATACCTTTCCATTTTCTACTCTCATCTTCAATTTCTTTCTTTAGAAATCTGTAATTTTCAATATAGAGGTTGTTCATTTCCTGAGTTAGGTCGATGCCTAAGTATTTAAAAACTTCTGAAGCTATGTGAAAGCAATTGTTTTCCTGATTTCTTTATTGAAAGCATTATTGGCATACACAAATACTATTGATTTTATATATTGATTCTTTATTCCTACCATTTTGCTGAATTTGTTGAGCAGCTCTGAAAGACTTCTAGTAGTTTTTTGGGACTTCTCTATTAAGACTCACATCATCTGCAAATAGGGATAATTTGATTTCTTTGGAAAGTATTCTCTATTCCCAGGTTGAAAGGCTCAATAATAAGATATCAATACAAATTGCACATAGTTGTGTGCTTAATTATTCAATATGGAATACTTGGCAAGCTAAAGTCTTCAATCGCAATTAAATTTTAAAAGCTCTTCCATTACTCAACCAACAAGCACAGTCAAAATACAAGATCACTAAATCCACTGCTTTTAATTGTTAAATAGTTTCATCGAGAGGTGATGATTCATAGCATTTGTATGATTTTAACAATATGTTTATGACAGTTCTAATAAATTCTGCTTCAGATAACTGAGCGCCAGTTTTTTCAATGTTTATGAAACAACAAAACAAAGAAGTAAGCAAAACATCAGACTTTTGCTTTGAAATAACCAATATACCTCAAAATTTTTACCTAATATGCATAACTACTGTCCTTTACAATAGAAACCAATTTTCTAATTTTAAGTGGAAAATTAATTTGATAGATCTAATGGACTAAAATCATCTATACCACTTATTTGATATTTTAGAATATGAATCAATAATATTGCATTGTAAAGTTAAATGTCCTTTGAGATTTCCTAACATATTAATTGGACAGTCTTTCATATCATACAATTTGTGCAAAATAAAAAAGTACTTGCATTTCTTTTCAAAATTTGAGTAAATTGACCTTTGATATTATTAATAATGTCTCCTAGCTTATTGTTGGTTTAACTGAAGATTCTGCAATTGTTGCAAAGCTTACCTTATTAATTTTCTCACAAAATTCTACACTGAAAAGGCTTGTATAAAACAAAAGGCATTTTATAGCTAGGAAAAATTGCAAGCTCAAATTCTGTTTTCAAATTAAGCTTTTGGTTGAGAGAATCAGCTTTATCTGCAACCATAAGTAACACAGATAGATTCTATATTCACTTTACCCAGCTTCTGCCAATGGTTGTCCCAGAAAGCTGTAGTATGGTATCATAACTAGGTTGTTGACACTCATACAGTCAAAATATAAAAAGTACATGTATCATCCTGAAGATTCCTCATGTTGCACTTTTACAGACACACCTACTTTTTCCCTAGGCTCTATTCCATCTCTTTGTAGCCACAACTCTTTATGTCTACTCTAAGAAACTACTGATTTGTCCTTCATTGCTATTCCCTTGTTTTTTCAAGAACATGATGTAAATGGAATCATAAAGTATGTCGTCTTTTGAAATTGTCTTCCTGCACTCTCCCTATTACCCATAATGTACCCAAGTAGTTGAATGTCTCAAGAGTTTGCTTATGTTTAAAGCTGGATGATATTCCATTTTATAGCAATACCTTGTTCTTGTTTGTCTGTTAATCCATTAAATGAGACTGGATGCCTATACCATTCAGAATCTATGAGTAGAACTGGTGTAAGCATTAGTATGTCAAGTTTTCTGAGGACATCACTTTTCATTCCATTTGGGTAAGTAGACAGAAAAGAGGTTTCTAGGACTTGAGTTATATGCAGATTTCATTTCTGAAGAAACTATCAAACTGCTCCCCAGGATAGCTGAACCATTTTTCCATCAAAATATGAGAATTCTTCTATACAAAAGATACAAATAACTCTCTAAATTCAAAACTAGAGATACAAACAGTCCAGTTGAAATGAATTAAGTTTCTCTGCATTAATGGTAATAGTTGGCATTCTTAGTATTTTCTTATTTTAGTCACTTAGGTAGGTATGTATGTGTATTATAAACGTTTTTCCTTAATATTTCTGCAAATGCTAATGTTGGACATTTTTTCCTATGTCATTCTCCTATTTCTCATGAAATATCTGTTTAAATATGTTGTCATCTTAACTGTATTGTTTGTATCTCTACTTTTGAATTTGGAGAATTATTTATATATTTCGTATATAAGCTTAGTGTCAGAAATATTATTTTTCAATGTTTTATTGCAGTCTATTTTTGCCTTTCCTTTATTTTTAAAGTTGTTTCCACAAAGCAAAAATATTTCTAATTTGATGAACTCTGATTCATCAGTTTTCTCTTTTATAACTGTATTTTTGTTAACAAATCTGAAATTCTTTGCCAAACTCTAGTTCAGGAAGATTTTTGTATAAATAATTTCATAGCTTTTGGTTTTATATTATTTTTAATAAGATGTGAGGTTTAGGTAAAGATTCATTTTTTACATATGAATATCCACTTGATCCAATATCCCTGTTGAAAATTTATCCCTTCTCAACTTAACTGCTTATATAACTTCATCAAAATTCAATTGTACATATTTGTGTAAAACTGACTATTCTCATTTGAAAGTATGGTACGTCTCTTTTAAGATCTCCCCCCACCTGCATATCTTTGTATTGCTTTAGTTTGTCTTCTTTTGGTTCAATTATTTTTACGGGGTCAGGGCATCTGGAAATTCTAGCAACAACACACTCAAAACAGACTTCTATGTTTTTGTAGTTTTTCTCAACTGCATAGAACTGACCCAAACTTAGTCATTTTCTAGAAATAGAGACAGATGTGCTCATGCTTGACAGAGCTCCTCATAAAGCCAGCTTGTACTGAAGCTCTTTAGACATCATGACTGGAAACAGGACACAAGCTGTCTTTCTACAGCTGCTTTTTTTAAGTACTGTCCTTCTTTACAAATCCTTAATGGAAGTCTTTTCATGGACAAATTTTTTTATCCAAACAGTTTCTGTGGGCCTCTGAACTTAGCAAATCTGAATCCTAAGAAAACCTAACTTCCCCTCAAACTGAGACTGCATGCTACATTCAGAATGTGTTGCTATGTTTCGAAAATGTCACTAATAGTGTTGACTGTAGACTGAACCAAAGGCCTGAGAATGGTTATGGGAAGTACCATGACAGCCCTTACCTCTGTTTCAGGCACCAGGGTTGACCACTACTTGAAAACATTAAATTGAAAAAAATTCCAGACAAAAACAATTGCTAAATTTTAAATGTCACACTGTTCTAAGTAACTTGATGACACCTTGTATCATCTACACTTTCCTGCCTAGGACTGAGTCATATATTTGTCCTGTGTATCCATGCTGTATACTCCACCCAGCCACTAATCAGTTTATATCTGTCTCTGTTATAATACCAGCTGTCCTAGTATTACAGTACGTATGTTTAAATAACCCTTATTTTATTCAACAATGGTCCCAAAATGCAAGAATAATGATGCGGGAAATTCAGATGTGCCAAAAAAGATCTATAAACTGTTTGTTTTAAATGAAAAGATGAAAGTTCTCAGCTATCTAAGAAAAATCATAGGCCAATGTTGCTAAGATCTATAATAAGAATGAATTTTCTATCTGTGAAATTAGGATGATGGAAAAATGCTAATTTTTTTGTTGTACCTCAAACTGCAAAACTTACAACCATAGTGAGCAAAATAAACCATGCTAATTTTGTTGTTGCACATCTCTAACTACAAAACTTACAGCCACAGTGAATGATAAGGGCACAGTTATGAAGCAAGATGCATCAAATTTCTGTGTGTATTTAGAGGGTTAAAGGTAGCTTGCATAAGATTTGATAGTATGAGACTCTAGGCTATCCTGTGAGAATCTTGGAACATATCCCTTGTGGATGGGGAAGGAATGACTACTGTAAATGTTGATATAAAAGATAAATCAGAACTTTATCCCAGGTTCAAAACACAGCAGGAGGAAGAAGATGGAAGGAAAGTTAATTTTTACCATTCCAAGTGCAAGATGCATGAGGTAATTCACATAAATATGAAAAACAGGTAAGTGCAGTTGTAATCATGGTAAATTGAGCATAATGATCTTTGTTCTTCAGTGTATTAACTTCAAATCTCTTTTTTAATAAATCTATTGTCTTGAAAAATTATCCTAATTAGTTTTGATCATTTTCTACTGCAAAGTTGACTGAATTTTGGTTATTTATAGATGTCGTTACAGTGATGAGAGAAGAATATGCTTTTTTTTTTATTATAGTCAAGTGTTTGGATCAATGCTCCTGTTGTTCTAAGGTATTATTCTAAGGTTTTTCTGATTTTTCTTAGCAACCTCAGCTTATGATTTTTCTAGGATTTACTTCTAACAAAATGTGCATACTGAGGCTGGGATACATATAATCCAAGGTGTGCAATTATTATGATGAATTTAAAATGTGTTGATCAACAATTCATAAATTTTTTTTCAATTAAAACAATGTTTTTTAAAAAAATATAACCTGAGTACAACAGTGTTTCAAAGCAAAGATCTATAATATTTTCTTTACAGTTCCTGCTTCTATTCATTGGCCTTACTAGAATTCAGCCATTTCTTTCCTTAGTCCCTTGGCTCCAAAGTTTTAATGTAGATGTGTTTGATTTGAACTTCTTGTGAAATCACTTGGCATGAAATGATAGAATTATCTAGTAAAAATATACTGCTTTATAAATGAGATAACTTAGTGTTACAAATTTTAAAGGAACCTCTCCAACATCATGCAACCACCTCGTTTGTGGTTGATTTGAAACAAATGTATTTTCAAAACACCATACTGCACCATAAATCGTATGGGTAATTACAAGTTAGCTAAAACATATTTCTCCTGGAAGGACAAATTCCATAGAAAAATTTGGATGACATTAGGTAATAATTTGAAAATTGTTTCGAGACAACAAATGCAAAGGAATAAAGACAGTGCAAAAGCAAGAAAATGAGTCTGTCTCAGATGGTATCCTCTCCACTCCTGCAACGGTAATATTTCCTTCAGAGCAGGATACAGAGAAGGGATCCCGAATCCTGCTTCACTACAGGATCTCATTTGAGACAACTTTAATAATTCTAAATATTGATAACTTTGTCCTCTTCTGAGATCTCATGTTGTATATTTGCACGGCTTATATGTTGACACATCTATGCCAGGCTATAAAATCATACACATCTGTCACAGAACAAAACATTAAAGATATTTTAACCAACATGAATTCTTTTAGTGAGTCTTCCCTAAACTAAACAGATCTTCTTCAGGGTGATTTCTTTTCCTTCAGAATTTACATTAATAGATAAGACTTTAAAATGGCAGTTTGTTGTACTAAAATATAGGGGAAAACACAAGGTTCAGGTTTTTTGGGCAACCAACTATTTAAGTCAAATGTTTAAAAACAAGGAATCTCTGTGTGTCTCATGGTTAAATAACAAGTGTTGTGCTTTTAAACCACCTAGTAAATTAGAAAATATCTCTGTGGAAAGAGAGAAATGTCCATAGAAACAAATAAAATGAAGAGGACAGAAGAAAAGATAAAGTATCTGAGCTGTAAAGTAAAAATGGAAAAGGACAATTTAATAGATAGTTTACCATGTGATGCACTCATAGTCTTATTTTATCCTAATAAATGAAACAAGAATTTCATCTGTACTCAGCCTATGAAGGAAATGAAGCTAAAAGTTTGTGTACAGTTAATGAGCCATGCAGAGATAATTCAAATGCTACCCCCCAGACTTTGCCATCTTCACTACCCTACTTTCCTTGTATTTCCTTTCCAAGGTAACAGTTTCCTTGGATGTCTCCTAGCTCCAACACTTGCTTTCTTCAAAGTAGTCACTACTCAACAAATGGAGACTTTCTGAAATATGGACCAAAATATGTCATTGTCCTCTGCTTGAATCATTCAGATGGCCTCTTATGGCACTTAAAATGCTAACATTTCCCCAGATCTATGCAGCCCTACCCAACATGGCCATTATTATAACATTATTATACTCTTACTGGCCTATATTATTATTACTCTTATCTCCAACCTCACAGCCTGCTGTTCTCTTACTCACTTCTCTCCAGTCACCTTACATTTCTTCTATTCCAACAATACAAAGTCTAAACCCAACTTTGTCTTTTCATTTTGTCACTCCCTCAAACTGTCAAGGTCTTTCTCCTACAATAGGTGATAGCAAGTCATGGCCTGCATATCAAATGTGATTAACCTATCCATCCCTGTCTATTTCTATGAATAAAGTTTTAACAGGATGCAGACATTCTACTCTATATACATTCTATGTCTACTTTCACCCTATAATGGCAGAACTGAATAATTAAGACAGAGACCAAATAAGCCACAAAACCTAAATTATGTATCACCTGGTCTTTTGAAGAAAAATTGCCCAAATTATCATCTTGTCACTCATAGGACATTTTCTTCTCAATAGACACATCAAAACAGAGGCCTTCCCTGAGCACCCAATCTAACTAGCTCCTTGCCATAAACTGTATCACTGCTATCATTGCATATTGTCCTTATAACTTATTTTACTTATTTATTAATTATCTAACTTCCACCGTAGAATTTTTGTTATACAAGAGTGCAACATTGCAAGCATAACAAGGTTTTCAGATTACTAACAGAATAATCTCTTCATAAATATTTTAATAAGTGAATATATGGTGGAACAGTTTGTTTTTCCTACTATAAATGGCAAGATTTTCCATTAAGATTCTAACAACAAAAGAAACAAACAACAACAATTATAAACATAATTTATGTTGTTCTCTAACAACAAGAGAAACAAACCAAGTTTTGCTCAGTTTTTCAGCTCTGTTTCACATTCAGTAGAGATAGGCATCACACCAGCCTCAGGAAAACTATAAAGTCTGTGAAATGCAGAGCACACATTTGTAGATTGAGCTTCAACTTAATTGCCAGTGCCATAGCACAATCTATCTATAACAACCAGGCAAAAGCATCTGGAAGTTTTCCATAGGGGAGACACATTTTTCCAGGTTAGTCCTAGAAAATACTTCCAAGTAGGCAGTTTTACATTTGAGCTCAGCAACTTTTCTTTATTCTTTACAGTAACCTATCCTTCAAGTGATCACTACCTTTCTGCAAATATTGGTGTATCCAAGACACTCAGTTTAAAGTTGTCATTGTCTAAGAGTTGATGTTACCCAAAATTCAAAGTATTGGACGCTAATATACAACATGATAATATCAAAAGGCAGGCCCATTGAGAGGTGGTTAGAGCCTGCAGACTCCTCAAGTAGGGGATTTGTGCCTTGGAAAGAGGTTTTAGTGAACTGTCTTGCTCCTTCTGCCATGTGAGGACATAGGTAGCTCCATCTATGGGGAGCAAGCTTTCACCAGACACCTTATCTGCAAGCACCTGGATCTTGGACAGCTCAGCCTCCAGAATGGTAAGAATAAATTTTTGTCATTTATATATAACCCAGTCCAATGGGCTAAGCCAAAAGCCCATAAGCAAGACAATTACCTGTGCTCCTCATCATCTTTTCCCTTTAAAATTTACTCATTTTGAGGCTGATTTCTTAAATACTTTTATCTCCTGCCAAAGTCGATGTTAATATACTGATCATTTAAAAAACAACTGCTAGCTGTTCTGGAGACAAATCCCATGCCAGGTCACTGTAGATACCGCTAGCTGGGATGTCTGCACTCACAATGGAACTAACTGCTCCAATTCAGCCAGCTGTATGTGAAAGCAAAGATGTAGTTTTCTCCTAATTTACAGACCCCCTGGATCCCAATGTAACTAAAAATGACTGCTAGTGTCTACAAAGGAGGAAGTGCAAGGACCAACAAACAAAAACAAAAAAGGCAGGGAAGGAACGATGGACAGCAAACTTATGGGGAAAGTGTGGGCTGACAGAGACCAACTGAGATCGGGGTTGCCAGAGGTAAAAGGTCTCCACCGGGAAAGGGCAGTAGAAAGAAAGGCAATGCAGACAGAAAAGTGGCTGTGGTGTTGGTGACTCCTGGAAGTACTGAGCCAGCCACTGAACAGCAGGCTTTCAGCAGGAGAACAGGGGGTGGGACCATGTTGAAAGAAGCAATCCCATTTTTGGAGGGGCCTAGGCCAGAGAAAGGGACGATGAAAAATATTTCACTCCAAGGATTCTTGAATTTTCAGAAGTAGCTGGTTCCCTACCTGCCACCTTGAGTAAGTACTCAGAAGCATGGGAATATTTGATTTTAACATGAGACCACCAGAGACCTGGGACAAAAAGGAAAAGGCAGATTTAAAAGGGGCTAGTAGAACCAGTAGCCATGGGAAGGGAAAGTGTGTGAAATTAAATGTAAAAGAAAAAAAAACTGCTAATAAGTCAGCTCATGTGGTGCCACTCCCAGTAATTGCTCATCCTAGAAAGCCAGTTGCTTATATTTATGTGGTCATTAGGAATAAGGCATTCCAAACACTTTGGTGAGCCGAAGTACTAACATTATTTGCTGATTGCCCCTAAATATGTTCAATGTGTGATCAAGCAATTCTGGCTTAGGATCAGACTGGTTCTAATTAGTTTGGACATCTGGCAATGCATTTACAAAGCTATAAAGTGAGGCTACAGGATTAGCGATCCCCAAGCCCCCTGAATTTCCAGAGGCTGTACTTTATGATGACCTTCAGAGGCTTAAGGGCAGTGAGGAAATATATGGAGGATGAGCACTGAGGTCATATTGATGGGAACTGGAGTGTTGAGTGTTGTGGCTTGGGGAAAATTTGTTAATTTTTCGAGCCTCAGTTTCCTGAGAACAATGTGAAAATAATAACGCCCATCTCTTCTGTAGTTATAAGAATTATCATGCACTAATTGCAAATAAAGCACTTAGAGTTGTACCTTGCTAATAAATGGAACTTATTTTCATCATTATTTTGCTATTATGCTCTAGTTTTAATATATTTATGCTAGTATGATACTATTTTCTAAGTTATACATTTTATGAAACCATTATCCTACAAAACAGAAAAAACTAGAGATAAATTTCACAGAACTGGAAGCACATGAAAGAGCTGATAATATGAACTAGAGCCATGTATCAAAATACACAGGTTAATTAGCACAGTTCCACAAATGAACTATGACCTTTTTTTTTGCCTTAAATCAAAAATATTGATCTCAAGGGACTCTATCATTAAGGATCCCTGCTGGGGTGGGATAGAGATAAGAAATAAAAATATAAGTTGGCCTTTGTTTTTGAGCTGATAAACTACTCCCAATAATGTGAAACAAGATGGAATCTTAGGAAAACTAAAATGTAAAAAGGAAGGCGTGAGCGTCAGGTAGGCTGCACCATCACAAATGTGATTAGAGGGTGGCCATCTTGTGCTAAAGAGAATTGGGACCTGGTAAAGCTTCTTATTATATTTACCAAATTTCTTAGCATTGAAAATCTTTACTTTCTAAACTTATCCAATTTATTCTGTGTAATGAAATGAAGAAAATCATATTCACCAAAATTCCTCTTAGGGAGAATTTGTATTTATTCAAAAGAAATTACTTTCTTTGGAGTATGTGACCCTAAGGAAATGCTCAACTAACACAATACAGCAATTAAAGTGTTCCACCTAATGAAGGGAGGAGGAATTCTAACAAGAGAGAACCTCGAAGAAGGAAAGGGAGTCAGTGAGGCAGGAAAATAGTAGAAAGTAGAAGAAAGTAGGAAGACTAGAGAACCTATAGAGATTGAATGAGAAAGAACAATTTAGGAAAAGATTGAAAATGCCTAATTGGAGGGGACATTAAGATATTTGTGCTAGGATGCAACAGAAACCCCTTCCTCTATTTTCCCTAAGCAATATTCAATAATGCATTTTCATTGTTTACTTGGGCTTTGATGGATTGCTTTTCAGATTTGAACAGGTGTTGAGTTCTATGTTCAGGGTAGTATAGGGAGAAAACAGAATAGTCCAGGGATTCATAACTTAGAGGACAGGATGGGAGAACTAATATCTAAGTCAAACACTCACATTTATTTACAATTTCTCACAATTTTAATAAGGTTTTTTAAAATGCCTCATCTATACAAGAATGTGAAAATTGAGATCTGAGAGATTGAAAAACTGACAGTGTGACAGGACAATCCTCTCAAATGGGAGACAGAAATGTAGAAGGTAACATTCAGGGAATAATTCTACAGGCTTCCAACAGAATGTCCTCCTTAAAACATCCATCAAGCTTATTCTCTGGAGAATTTTATACTTTTTCTTACTGAAGCCAGTCAAGAGAAATAAAACAAAAGTCACATCTGTAATTTTAATTTTTCAAGCAGTCAGATTTTAAAGATGCATAAATAATAATGTAAAATTAATTTTACTAATATATTTCACCTAACATTTCTAAATTATCATTTTACCAAGCAATTAGTATATCATTATTATTATTAATGATATATTTTACATTTTTCCATATTAAGCCCCTGAAATTTAGTATGTATTTTATACTCAGTACCCTTCAATTCATACTAACCACATTTTAAATTTTCAGTGCTGGACGACACTGATTTAATGTGTCAAAGCTAAACATAGTTGTATCACAGACAAGTGGAAGCAATTTCCAACTGGATCCATGAACAAATTGACCATGAACTGATGTTTAGAATATTAATTTCACAGCATTAGAATTTTGCGAACTCATACTCTTGTATCATGAATAAATACATCAAGAAAGAAGACCCAGTAATTATTATTCCTACATGTAACTACAGAAATAAGGCATTTCTTTATTGTTATATTTAATTCCTACAAAAAAAATATGTTGAAAGATCATCACTGAGTGGAAACTATGGAACAGTGCCCAACACGCACTTCATCCTTCTAGCTTGCCTTTCTAAAGGGCAGAGATGGAAAGGTAAAATCTATTGCTTCTTGCACTCTCTTATAGCTAGAATTCTTAATGTGATTTAGGTTCCTCTAGGCAGATGCACATAGGTGAGATTTGGGGGCTGAAAGAGAAACAGACAGCGCACCTGTCATTTCTGCCATTTTTCTTGGCAAGCACAGAGAACAGATTTTTCAGCAGTAGCATTAAATAGAGGTGCCCTCATCCATTCTCTGCTTGTCCTGTTGAGCCTTGGAGCTCTGAGCATCTATGTCGCTAGAGCAATCCAAGAAAATGCAGTTTGTCTCTTGAGGCAAAGGCAATCATGGCAGCATCTAACTATACGCATTTTGTGGATTCCCAGTGATGTAGTGATGTATATTACGAAGCAATCTGCATCTTAATTGTAAGAGAAGCTGAAGTTCCTTTGATTATTCTGTTCTGCAGTAGGAATACACAACTTGTTCTTCATTGCTCCTGCTAAACTGTTTCTTTCTCTCAGTCATTCCATAATCCATTCCTACAAAACGTCACACTGATCTCGCCTATCAATTACATGACACTATTCGGACAAGGTGAGTGAAAGAGAACCAGCATACCTGAAAGCTTGATAGTATGGAGAAAAGAAAAACAATGAATATTCATAAATTTGCAGTTTTAATTTTAGAGATTCCCTGGTCAGAGATGTGACATCATGTACCCTCCCATGGAAGCAAATTGCTGCATCTTGCGTCTTCCCTCACCAAAGAGGAACCATAGCAACTGATACACCTTTCGCAGTTCTGGAGTCTATACAGTTCACATCCAGTTAGAGTGCTATGGCCTTTAAATTATTTTAAAAGTATCCATCTTTTAGTAGGGCCTAGAACATAAAGGGCTGAAGTAGACACAGAATGCAATGTAATCAGTTCTGTCACTTGGGCAGTGTGATTTAAAAATCCTTATTTTATTGCAGGTGTCAATGACAGGAAAGTGTTGAGTTAATGGCATATTTCAAAGGTTAAATCACAACAGAGGCTTCTAAGGTCCTGGAGCAAGGTCATGTCATCTGGAGCAGGGAACTGCACAGTTTTGAAAAAACGGTTCCTGGCATGCTACCAAGATAAAATTTTTGACAGTGGTACACGCCAAGTGACCATGCACCTAGAAATTTCCTTCATGAATTCGGTCCTATTTGAGATTTAAACTCATGAAGCCAGGTAGGTTAGTAACAATCTGTTATAAGAACCAAATTGTACATCTGAAAGTAAGCCCAAGCAGAGAAGAAAGCACAAACAAGGTGCATAATCATCTAGTCTAAACCCCCACATCATCTACTACTGCCATATCTGTAGCCCTCTCCCTCAATTCATTTCAGTGATTCTCTGACAATTTTTGCATAACCAGCCAAAAAGAAAAGAAAAGAACAACCTTGGTTTGTGAATAGGTTGGCTCACTGTATGGAAGCAAGCCAAAAACAGAAGGTAAGTGCATCACAGCATCACCCAAGAAATAGCTGAAAATACAGTGGAGAGAAAGAAATTTTCGTAAATGAAAGAGTTTCTGATGGTACAACTCCTTATTAACTTTAGGCTAAATCCAAACATTAGAATGCATATGGGTTTAACTCCTTGCAGTTCCCTCTACTTTGAGTCAAGTTGACACATACGTGTCCCACAACTCAATCAATGATTAAACAAAACTATGGTTTAATCTCCCAGGCATTTCCACCAATATTGGGTTCCTTTATTATGCAGGCATTACTTCCGTGCTCCTCACTGGACTAGCAGAGACTTTGTAAGACCTATAATATGGACTGAAGACTCATTCTCCGTAGGCTTGCTTCCTTATTTGTGATACTCCTTAAGGAATCTTTCGCACTCCTATCTCCACGTCAAGCTCTGTTTCCAAAAGGACCCAAATGAAACAAAGAGCTAACTCTTTCATAAATCTTATTTTTTGTATGAAGAAAGATTGTAAGTAAATATATATTACAAAACTAAAAATATTATTTATCATGAAGTAATTCAGAGGAAGGGGATAGTAACAGAGGTGTTATTAATGGGCTGAGTTTGTGGCGTTTTAAGAGTGGCCTATGAGCACAGACTTGAATGAAACAAAAATATTCGCGCTGTTCAAATAAATACCTGAAGATATTAAAAGGGTACATTTTTGTCTTCCATTGTATTTACCTCGGAGCTTCTACAAATCACTAATTTTAGCACTGTTCATTTGAGGTTTTTTGCTAGTTACCTGGTACCCCGTCTAACCAGAAACATCAGACACTTTGACATGGATTCCTTCAAACGTCCTCTCTGAGTCTAAAATCTCTATTTGCTGTGCCTCTCTGGGGAAGAAGAGTCTGCTGTCATGGTCAACAGTAATCTTTCCATTTGTAACTGAAGACAAGCAATGTAGTGGTGTTCTCAACTGCCAAGAAAAAATTATGCATTTCTGCCTCCAGGGAACACTGCCATTTTCACAGAGTATGAATCAGAAACTGCTGATGCTTCATAAAATAAGACAGATGAATCTCAGTGCCATATTGCCAAAGGACATGTTCAGTAGAGTGTTCCTTAATTCATCATTTAGCGAGCACCTGCTTATATGCCTGGCATTAGCGGTGGTAATAGAAAGACAGTGAGGACCCCAGATCTTCAGCCAGCTGCCTCATTTTATAGATCCTTAATAGGGCATATATAGCACCAATGACCCTACAAGAAAATGGATGCTTTTGGCCCCAAATAATATACCATATATGACCTCACACCCACTGTCCTTTAGCCAGTCCAATTGAAATCTAGACTTACAATTTCCACTAGGTCTACTCCAGGAATTTGACCACCTGGAGTTTTTATTTTTATTTTTGAGTTTTTAATAAAATAGTAAAATGAGGGATAGAAAGATGACTTTAAACATAAGAATATGGGCCTTCCAAAGGCCCAGGTACATTTATCCAAGAAGAACACGCCATGCTTGACTGTGTTGTTTTTCCAGCATTGTTGGCCTTTCCTGATGCATTGACACTCTGTAGCCAGAGGAAGTAGGTACCATTGCTGCTCAAGCCCCATTGGAAATAAGAGAGAGCAAATGCAGGAATAATCCCTGTGACCACAACAAAACACATGTCACCTCTTTGATCCCTCTGTTAAAAGATACACCTGTCTCCCTAACACCACCACTCACTCACAGCTTCCCAAAAACCTTAAGAATTTTTTATTCTGGACCTGATAATTTCCTCTTTCTCAAGCACATCCCTTGCTTTTCATGACCTGCCAGAAAATTTTAAAAAAACACATAATAAATATTGGAGAAGTTATTAAATGTAAAATCCAGTATGTTCTATGTCCAGGTGCATCAAAATCTAAATTCAGCAGTACTCTTGCTGTTGTCTGGATAAATACTAAAGGGCCATCTCCACACACAAACTGACCACTCAGAATTGGTATCTCTGGTTTCGTCTGCCCTTGTACAACTTCATGCCTATTTCAGAAATTGTGATTTCCTGTCATTGTAGATACAATAGAAATTTTAGGAGCCATAGCGATGGACCCTTAGGAAATCCTTATCCACTTCACAATTGGATGAATTATCCTCTTTCCTTCATCAAGCCAATTACTTGTTCAGAACCCAAGTCGAGCACTGTAAGCTTTAAAATATTTCTTTGAAGTATATCATAATATAAAATTTGAAATGCATTCTTAGACACAATGTCTGCTCTGATCCTCAAAAAATATTTCTAAAAGTTTGTAAAATAAGTATAGTAGGAACTATTAATTCCATTTGTGGCAGAGAAATGTGGCCCACATTTTTGTGAGTCTGCCAGGTTCCAAATTTTCATTTTTACTCTAACTGACTTGACCCTCAATCCATGTTGTATCATCTTCAAAACGCTTTATTTGTATAATGTGACTTTATATCTGATAAGAGTTGGTTGAATTAGGAAAATTTATCTAATTCAAATGAGACCACTTTGTGTCCTTTATATTTAGACCTGAGATAAAAAGCAAGACTTAAGGAGTGGAAATACACAGAAGAAAGTACAATAGGAAAGACAGGAAGTGGTAAAGAAACATGAAAAGAAGCTATCCATGGAGACAAAATTGAAACATTAAAGTTTAGAGCTTTTGTCAGAAAAATAGCTGTCTGGATGAGGGGAAAGAATTATGTACACTGCAGAGAAAAAGAGGCAAAAAATTGCAGAAAAAGTGCTAAAACTTCCCAATTCCATGATATACTTTCTTGCGAGGTCTGACTACATTCTCATTTTTGAGCTTTATGAGATGCTGTGATAACTTAAAATGGTGTACTTTTTCTTTTTATTGAATTATGCTTAATTGTTTTCTATATTTGCAACCAACAGGAAAATAAGACATTAAATTTATGCAAAATCACAATGTCTGATAACAAAAATTGAAAAATTCAAACTAAACTCTAGGTCTCTCAACTTCTATTATGAGGAATTATTGCACCCTAAAAGTATCTGCTTAGATTAAGAAGTATTTAAGGATAGGAATATTTGGACATCATAATCAGAACAGACTGCTCCCAACTTGGAAAAACCAAAATATTTGTGCTAGTTTCAATTGTGGCTCCCAAAAGATATAACATGGAACATTTGACTATGGTCTTATTTTGAAAAAAATTTGTGTAGATCTAATTAAGCGTTTTAAATTGAGATCATGATACATTAGGATGGACCTTAACTCCAATGACATGTGTCCTTATAAGTGAGCATATGGAAGATAAACAAGAAGTCAATATGATCATTAGAATGATGCCTCTATAATCCAACAAGGACTAAGATTGCTAATGGCCACCAGAAGACAGAAAAGAGGCATGGAATTGACCAACTACATGACTATCTTGATTTCAGGCTATGAGATAATAAATTTCAGACATTCTAAGTCACCAATTTGTGGCAGTAATTTATTGTAGTTACTGTGACTATTAACATAGTATTAGCAATATAAATTAATATTTAAAAAATACAGAATAAGAATTTAATAATAGCCTTGGTTATTTAAGCCACATGAGAATTTATAGAGTGGGAGTCACTTGATTCTGGGTCAGTTGTTTAGCCTTTACAGAACACTTACTAAATGTCAGGGAGAAGTACCTTCTGGGGACACAGAGAAGAGGAGAAGGTATTTGGCTTCCAGGAGCTCACAATTAGCAAGCCTGAATTAGGGTTGAACTGCTGAGGCCCAGGCTACCCCAAAGTAATTATTATTCTTAAGTTTATTATTATTTTTGTTTGGTTAAAGATTCATGGAGAAATTAATTGGTTTCTTTTTTTCTGCTACTTCCTCAGCAAGGAAAAAAATAAAACATCCTTTTAATCTTCCTTGTTAACACCAACAAATATACTATAGACATCTCCACCACTATCATCACCCTAAAAAAGAAGCAGTGCAATATGTCATACGCTGGAAGATCTTTGACTGAAGGAGAGAAGTAAGCAGTGGTTTTGCAAAAGCCTCAAGATTTTAAAGGCCAACAAATGGAAAGGTTGAAGACTTGTGCCTTCAAAGAGGGAAGTGAATGGCATAGCTCCAGGCACTTTACTTCCCTGGAAAAGAAACAGAGGAAGACTGAGATGACCAAAGCAGCTGTGAGTGATAGAGGTCTGTATGCTCTTCCTGCTAAGCATTCCATAAGTAAACAGAACTCGGAAAAAAAGCAGTGCATATAAATGCCCATGGAGACTAAACTCTCTTAAAAGGATCCATTTCATGTTATGCTAAAATTACAATCCCTGAGTGTATCCCTTATTGATGGTTTGATAATTAGACCATGGGAACCAAGCATTTCCTCCCCTCTTTCTCTTGCACTGAGAAGGAACCTGTACCATTTACAGAGTCACTAGATTAACATGCAGCTGTTTGATTCATTTGAAATTTTAATGAAAAACTCAGATTTCTATAATGGTTATTTTATAGGTAAAATGAGCAATATATGTTTTATAGGCTTCTTATGTAATGGCAACGTCTCAGGGTGACTACATACCACTTGATTACTTAATGTAAGACTATGCTAAGCGGAAAGTGTAATAAATAGCTCCAGGAAAACCTGTGAATAACTCAGGAAGTCTCTTGCTTCTCTTAAACAAACAAAACCAGACTTTATGCGTTCATATTCCCTACTCTCTCAGTACTTTGTGCTCTTATTATCACTGGATTATAAAAGTTCCCTAATGCTAACCAACACAAGTCCCCATGACGCAGTGACACAGAGGTTGAGTAAGATCAAGTTAATTACCGGAATAGGCATGAAACATCTTCCTCACTATCAAAAACTTAGCTGCCCACATTTTTCTGAGCTGTACAAGCCCAGGGCCCCAGGAAGACCCATCAGATGAATAAGAGCTGACAGTGAACTTCTCATGGGCTTTGATGACTGGGAACTTGGTGACAGAGTTAACTTGACTTAAAGAAATAAAGAAATATGATATTGGTCATTTCTACAGACTTGTGAATTGGTTCAAACCTATTTTTGTATGTGAAAAAATCTACTCTTAGAAGAGCTCTTATGTTTATTACTCAGAAAGTAACTTGGGTAACTTAAACAAAGTTGACTATCTACTAAAAACTCTTCTTTAATCTTTTGTTATGACTTTCCCTTATACTTAAGTAAAACACTGTATGACCTGCACACAGCTGGTTTAAAAGTGATGTTGTATTAGTCTATATATTTTTTTGTTTTTAGTTTTAGATCTATTTTAGGAATACATACTTCCTCAGCCACCATTCACAAACAAATACCCCATAGGAGTCCAAATCCATTACAATAGACTGAGATGTTCTCCTTATAGTTACTGCTACCCCGGATTCTCCCAGACTCTCCATAACCAACAGCCCAACTGAGCAATTTATGATTCTGTGTGCTGCAGTGGTGAGCATTACTCACTCTCAGGTCATCAGGTAGGTCACTCTGATCTTAAGCGTGAATAAAAGTTGGTTTGCCTACCAGTGCCCTTCTTCTTGCTAAAAAAAAAAACCAGGCCCATAGAATTAACATCATAACATTTACCGTTCACCTACATTTCTATTGCTGTACCTTATCATCATCCAAGCAAAATTTGATTTTATGGTCTAGGAATTCTGTGGTTTTCAATGAATCTAAGGTCTCAATCTTCTAGAACCAAATCCTAGCCTAGCCTTTGGTCAGGATTATAAAATGCATTTATTTCATAAAACAGCTCTTGTCGTGAACACAGAAAATAAATGGCAATAAGATATTGAGAAGTTTCTGCTGCTTAGCCTTTTAAAAATATTTATTGGGCATTTATTGATCTGTTACTAAATAAATTTCCCGTGTGTGTTTGTTACAAGCAATAAATAAAATGGGCAAGGTTTTTGCTATTACTGTATTTATTTATTTATTTATTTATTTAGTTGGCTTTTTCAGAAAGGATCTTGCTATGCAGTTCAGGCTGACCTTGGGCTCACTTTGCAGCCCAGGCCTGTCTCGAACTTGCAACAAGCTGAGACTCCTGCCTCAGCCTCCCGAGTGCTGAGATTATAGCAGTGTGCCACCACACACAACTTATTACTATATTTAGCAAATAGGGCCAGATAATAAATAATTAACAAGTAAATATATGGTATTTCAGATGACAAAAATAAAATGAAAAATAACAAAGTAAAGCACAGGAAGTAAAGGAATGTTAAAAGGGGTGGGGTTCCTACTATATGTGTGATAGTTTATGAAGGCATTATGAGTAAAGGACTTTGCACCAGAAATTTTAAAAAATGAAGGACCCAACCATTCAATTTTAGAGACAAAGAACATTCCAGAAGAAATGAAGAAACATCTCAAAGACCCTATGACAAAACTAAACTCTGTCAAGTTGGAGGAGCAATAAAGAAATTAGTGTGGAGAAACTAAATCATCTGGAAGAAGAAGGAATGGATATACCAAGACAATTGTCCTCAAGGGTGGCTGCAGATTAGAGTCACTATGGGAAGGAGAAATGGTGTGTATGTTTTTGTTTGTGTGTGTGTTCATTTTTTTAAACTAGTGCCTAGATCCACCCATTTGTTATTCTGATATAACAGGTCTAAAGCCCAGAACCAGAGCATCAAAATAATTTGCAAAGTATCACCAACACATGCAACAAATCTCAACTGGTATATGGTATATGGTATATGGTATATGGTATATGGTATATGGTATATGGTATATGGTATATGGTATATGGTATATGGTTTATGGTATATGGTATATGGTATATGGTATATGGTATATGGTATATGGTATATGGTATATTGTAAGGCTGCCTATACGTGGTAAAGTTGCCTAGTACTACCAGAGCCCACAAAGGCTCAATACCTTTAACATAGCGTGAGATCAGTCAGTGTCTGTTTGCTGTTCTCCAATCAGTCATGCTGTCTGTTTCTGATGCAAAGTAGGCAGAAAGTTGCAGTTGGTTTGAACATTTATCAAATGACAGCAAAGGAAAGAGATACAAGTGAGCTGAGACTTTGCAAGAGAGTGATTATAATGAAAGACCACAGAAGTTAAGCTGGAAAAGTTGTTTGCACAGGAAAGAAGTAGGAAGAAAAGTTGGAATCAATGAACCCAAGTGGTATTTGGGGCAAATATTCTTTCTCTGGGATATTGAATAAAAAGAGTTAAAAGGACAGATGATGGAGGTCATAGAAACTGCAGAGGGGATATAATTAGTTATCAATAATGGAAAAATAGAGTGTAACACCGAAGTGGGTGGCTGAGGTATAGAGAGAACAAGAATTGCTAATGGATAAGACAAATGTAGGGGTAGAGTTTTGGTAGGATAGTTTATGTGTTTACCAAGATCACAAAGAATTATCTTGTCAGTATTACCATAGTAGTGGCAGTAATCTAGGAGTTAAAATATTCAGGGAATGGGAGGACGTACCAGGGATGACTACAAGGGACTACAATAAGAAGAGGTTCAGGCAGTGATATCAGAAACTAGGAAGCTTAAAGTTTTTAAGGATGATGGAGAAAAAATAGCCTGGAAGCAGCAATGAAGAGTGAAGAATTACCCTGTCTCCAAGCCCATGTATACATAGGGAGAGCAAGAGAAAGTGTCAGGTATATAAGAAGGCTGCAGAAGAAAGAAAAGACACAGATAAGATAAGAAAAGAAAATTAAACATATGCTGATATCATCAGGTTGGGCCAGAGGTTCCCTAGAGAAAGGATGTGATGATTGGGAGGAGTTAGAGAGCAGGTGAGACTGTGAATGAAGGTTTGAACTAGGAGGGATGACCTGGTATGTTTGATGTGAATACGTATAACAGCTTTCCATGAGGGCCCAGTGTAGAGTAAGTGCTCTTGAAGGGTCAGTAGTTACTAGTAATGTGTTGCCTTTATAGCCAATCATAATGATGGATTCAACTGACCTCCAGTTGAAAATATTTGAAGAAAACTGCAGAAAGTTCCAAAATAAAAAACTAATTGACTATGAAGTAATCACTACACTGAGTCCATTCAATTGAGCACACATGGCAGTAGCCTCCTGTACTCACAGAGGTCCCCAAGCTCACTAGAACTCTTTTTTTGAGCATTGTTTGCCTTAATTTTTCTTCCTAGTCTATGTGATGGTTGCAACTATACTAAAAAAGTTCAAGGATTTTTCCCCCTCATTATTGCTTAAACATTACAGTATAAAAATTATTTATATAGTACTTATATTCATTATTGTAAGTCATCAAGAGATGATTTAAATACAAAGGAAGAGGTATATAGGTGATACGCAAACACTATGCTATTTTATGTAAGGGATTTGAGGATCTGAAACCTTTGGCATGATCAGAGGACCTGAAACTATTTCCTTGTCCATAGGAACAGAAAATTGTACCATGGCAAGAATAGAGGTCTAGGTAGAATTAGTTCCAGTGGATTTTTGAGACAACTGTATCAATGAATTTGTAATTCCCAGGGAAAAGGGAAGAGGACCAATCTTTACAGATGTGGAGTTCTACTAAACAAGAGTAGTACAAGTTCTCAAAAAGCAAATGGAGAACTCAGGTCACAAAAATCTTATGAGGTTAAAATTATTAAGAAAAAAGTCCACAAATCTCTGGAAAAATATGATATGAGTGGACCAGGAATTTCTAAAAACTGAAAAATAGCAGAGCAGCAAAGGCACTCCCAACAGTCCTGATCCATACGAACTATATGAGACACTAGTCACTGCTGTTTTGAGATGGTAAGTTGTAGCATTGTTAGACAGCTAATACATCTAACAAGGCTTGATTTAAACTGGTTGTACATACTTTTTAATAGAAATTTTACTTATTTCCATAGCTCCCCCTTTGAGGTATGAACTTTCCTTCTTAAACTGAATCCACACCAATTTAGGGCAGAATGGAGATTCAGTAGACGCAGACATCTTTCTCTTCACTCAATTACTGAACCTTGACTAAGAGACATCTTAACCTGAAGCAAATCATGTACCAAGCTCAGAAAGCAGAGGTTTATTTTTTTCCATCATCCCTTGGAGCATAGAAAAGAAACAGATTTCTTAGTATAGTAATGAACAACAGCTCTACTAAGACGCAGCCACTCTTGGCAGGATAAAAGGTCTGGATTGTCTATAGATGTTTGGCCCTGAGGCCATATCATCCAGCTTTCCTTTTGTTGTTTTGTTTTATCTCTACTAAAATTTATCGAATCTTCCTTTCAAACAACAAAATCACTACCTACTTGCTCAACGATAAAAATAAAACAAATGCTTCATATACAGAAAAAGCCAACAATCTCCCCCTTTATCTTGACTTCCAAGATAATCAATGTTAATAGTTCTTTTTAACCTGTTATTTTTAAAAGTTCTTTCTCTATGCATTGACAACTGCAAAAAATACATAGTTGCATTTGCTTCTTTTATTTTTACTGAGACTGAACCATATGCAAAATACTCTGCTATAAGCTTTTTTTCACTTAAAATCTATTATAGCCATTATATCAGATTCATACAAATAGATTAAATTCATTGTTTTATGTAGCTGAATAGTATTCTATAGGTGAATGGACAATAATAAAGTCAACTGATCTGCTCTTGTTCATGATTTCCAGCATTTATGATTAGAATTTAATATAGGGTCAATAATGTAGCTCAAGTGTTAGAGCAATTGCCTGCCAAGTGAAAAGCACCGACTTTGATCTCTAGCATTACAAAAAATAAAAATAAAAGTAAAAATTTGTATGAATATAACACACATGAATACTATATATGATATATAGTGCAATATCCATACTTCTAAATAAATTTTAAAATACTGGGACATATATATTTGCAGACACTACTCATAAGTGACTTATGAATCATAGGTAATTTTTAAATTGTATAATAATGTCTTAGGTAAATTAAAATATGTGTAATGTTTGTAGCCTTTAACTATTGAGCCACACATATATAAGAGTTTCCATTTGTCCATATTCTTGTTATGACTAAAAACATTCTATAATTTCACAGTTTGGAGTGACATGTAGTTATCTATTATTCATGTTGGGCATTTTTTCATGTAGTTTGAGACACACCCATACTTTCATTTTTTTATTTTAAAGAGAATAAAACAAAAGAGGACAGAACAAAGTAGATCAGAACAGAACAACATAAGCAACACAGTACTTTACAACCAGACAACCAGATATTACAGTAGCTACCATAATGTCTCATTCTCTGTAATAGTTGAGCATGGCTTCAAATATAGTACTATCAAACATAACAAAATATTATAAAACCATTAAAAAGAATGCAAGAATTACAGGGTATTCTGAACCAAATAACGGAAAATGATCAATGGATGCTATAATATTTCATTTTCCATAAAAAAATTTGTTTATATTATCACATATATTAAAATCCCAATAAGACACAACATGATAGAACCGATGGTAATAGAAGAATAAAAGCATGGTAGGACTTCAAAACAAGACGATATTAAATCAGCAATGGATGTCATAATATTTTGTTTTCTTCAAAACAGTTGTTCATACTATCACACATAATTTTTAGTCATATTTTCATCTTTAGAAGATTTTCAGGAAATAATGAAAAAGAGTGGGCATTGTGTTTCTTTTTTGCTTAGTTTCATCCTTCATCCTTTCATTCACTTATGATACTGGGAGTTGAACCCAAGATACTAACACTAAGCTACTTTCCCAGCCCCTTCAGACAGGGTCTCAATAACTCATTAAGTTTCCCAGACTGGATGCAAACTTGTGAACTTCCAGCCTTAACCTCTCAGAGTATGTATATTTTTAATTATGATGAAATACTGTACTGTAACTTAGAGCAGTTTTAGACTAAAAGCAAAGTTGAAAAGAAAGCAAAGTTTCCTTACACTCTCTTCCTCACCTCTAATATATAATCTCTGTCATCATCAACACAGACACCACATGGTACACTTGTTACAATCCTTGAACCAATACTGAGCCAGTCGAATCATCACCAAAGTTTGTAGTTTACAAGAGCATTTCTCTTGTAAACTATAGTATTGTACATACTATAAGTTTTGACAAATTTACAGCATGTATACATCAATTTAGTATCACATAAAATTGTTTCACTTCCTTCAAAACTCATTTATGCTACTCCTACTCATCCTTTTTTAAGGAAACAAAAAGAGAAAGAAGTTTGAACTGCTAAATCAATTTGTACAGAGTAGTCACTGAGTTCATTAATATTACAAATTCAGATATATGGAGAAAATATAAATGCTTTGTTTTGTCTATAACTAATCTTCCCTTCAGAAGGAATCGCACTATTTATTGATTAGCAGCAATAAATTAATGTATTGTTAGTCTAGTTGTAGCCCCATGCATCAAAGTGAAAGGTCAGTTAAGCAGTAGCCTCTTAATTTGGGGAAAAATTTTCATCTCTCAGCCAGCCTTCCCTACCCTGTCACTCTTCCAACACAGCATTAAAGTGTTAGTGGGATGAGTGGAGATGGTGAATCAGGATGAAGAAGACACAAAAGGGTCTCCCTGTCTCTGTGTGTACTCACTACTTCCCAGTCTCTCTTGCCCACTTTATTACTGTCCTCTTGCTAGCTGGCATTCAATGATGATTAATTATATGTGTCAACTTGGCTAGGCCATGGTACCCAGATGTTTGGTCAAACATTATCATAGATTTTTCTATAAAGGTGTATCTTAGTTGCACTTAACATTTAAATCAGTAGACTTGGAGAAAAACACATTGTCTTTTATAATGTGGATGGGTTCATCCAATCAGTTGAAGGTCTTAATAGAAAAAGTGACCTCCTTGGAGGAAAGGGGAGTTGTGCCAGGAGACCAACTGTGGACTCAAATTGCAACTCTTCCTGCGTCTCCAGCTGGGCTACCTGACAGATTTTGAACTTTCCAGTCAGTCTCCCAATTATATAAGCCAATTCCTCAAAATAAATCACTCAATAGACAGACAGGAGGAAATGGAACAACAGGAGGCTCTCTGGACTACCTGTCTTCTGGTTTGCCTGGACATAAAGAAAGTACACACAGACACACACACACACACACACACACACACACACGTGGTGGGGGGCTACAGCCTGAGGTCTGTATCTGGTGAACAGATGGTTGCCTCTTTTCACCTGTGTGATGCTCCCTTGGATCATCAGCCATGTCTTTCTGAGCTCTGGGCTGGACTCCTACCTCTGTTTCTGCCATCTCCTCCTCCAGGCACGTGGTTTGGTATTGCTCTCCTGATTGGGTAGTCTAGTGCCAGTGTGGAGTTAATTTTCCTTACCACAACATCTGGGAAACCCTTGGCTTGAAAACATTATGCTATCTTCTTTTTATCTGACCTGTTTGCTATTGTTTTCACCCACACTAAGTTGTCCAGTTTTGGCCTGGAGATCCCTGCATGACAGACATCTGACATTCCAAATCAAGTCTACAGCAGGAGCACTTTGTTTTTGATATTTCTGTTCTCTCAACCATTGCCCCTTGCTTACCCCGAGCTGAAGACCTGCACGCATGCTGAATTTCAGGCCTCTTCTATATCTCTAATCTTCTTCCTCTCCTCAGAATGGGAAAAGGAGTGGAATCTTTTCTTACTTTCCCTACCTGACCTTTTCTTTATGTCAGGACTCATTCTTCAAGCAATAGTTGCTGAGGGTAGAAATAACTTATTTGCATTGTGGGAGAATTTACTTTTTCCCAAGGACGACAGATAGGATGTAAGGTTACATATGAAGGAAAATAGGGTTGCTTCTAACGGAACTTAGAAAATTCTTTCTTAGCATATAATCAGGTTTGCAAAGTTAATCAACTATTATATAATCCTACTGCATCAGAACCCAAATGCTGTGTAAGTCTTCCTCTCTGCATTCCTTGTATAACAGAAAGCTCCTTCCTCAGACCCACCTTAACCCAGGTAAGCAGCCTCATATTGACTAGGTAAAAAATACAACCCCAGCACAGCAAAAGACAGGCATTATACTATCCTTGCTTTGTACTGTTCTAAACAATTATATATAATAACTCATTTAATCCTCATAAAACCCTATGAAATAAATACTAATACCATTCTAAGATGAAGGAAACTGAGGTACTTGGAAGATTTAAAGCTTCTCCCAAATCACGCAGTTATAGGTAGCTGAGCCAGAATACAAACCCTGAAGTCTGGCCATAGCATTTTTCTATTAATCAGTACCTTAGGCTACTGTGAAATTCATTGTGAATTATGTTCCTGAAAATTTTGCACAACACAGCAGTGCAGTTAGAATCCCAACTCAGGATTATCTGTGCTATCTAAAACTCCAAGCCTGTCTCTGGGTGACCAATGTGAGTCAAGTCCACTAGAACAGTTTCATAGCTACTTCACTTTGGTGAGCTATCAGGAAAAAAATCACCCCAAAAATGACACCCATGCCAAGTTCCAGACAGAAGATCACAAATTACCTTTAGCTTTCAAGCAGTCTATGAAAGGCATGTAGACCTCATCCATAATATTCTCTAATAGATCATGCTTCTGTGGCTCAACTACGAAGACCATGCTTGTCAGCTTCTCTGTTTCTGTTTGTTTTAGTTGACAGTTTGAGTTTTAGCTCAAGGTCGGGTTGCTGTAACATACCAGAAACATCATGGTAGAACAAAAAGTGCTCACTTCATGATGGACAGGAAACACTAAAAAGTGGAAGAACCACAGAGCAAAGTACCAGGACCATGCACACACCCCAAGACCCATTAACCCATTTCTTCCAATGCACCTCTTCATAGATCATTCAGCAATGAACTTATCAGTGTGAGGTTAGTGCCCCCATAATCCAATCACTTCTCCAGGAGTCTATTAGTTCAGTCAAGTTGACAATCAAATTTAGCCATCACAAATGGCTACCTAAAACTGAGGTGAATTGGAATGAACAAGAAATTTCTGGGGAGTATGTGACTGAGTTAAAAAAAATATGGCCTCTGATTGTGCTCTTGCTCCTGGATATGATATGCCAGCTGCCAGGAGCTCTAGTTTCTGCTCACCAGAGAGGTAAGGAACAACACTGCTCACCTACTTCATACTTTGTCTGTGAGCTAATGTCTACCTCTGCTAGACGACAGACAACCCAGGAGGCAGCTCTTATCACCTCACCTGACACGAAAGAGAAAGAACAGAATAGAAAGAGAGGGAAACAGTTGAGGGCAGAGTGCTAGGAAACTAAGGTAGGTGCCTTCTTATTCTGTGATTTCCCAGTGCATAAGAAACTCAAACATAAATTAAAAGAGATTCTTCAAGCAAGAGTCTAGTATTGTTACCTGAGCTGAGTGAAAACTCCCACATTTTCAGGAACACTATAGGAAAGAGTACAAAGTCAAGCATACAAGATGTAACAGACAATAGTATATAGTGCTTGACAGCATGTCTGAGCATCAAGGTTCTAATGCTTTAATCATGATGATGATAATTAGCAATCTGGAAAATTTAGAGTATGCCTTAATGCCTAGTAGAATAAGGTACAGAAGAGTACAAGATCTCTGTCTTTGAGCTGGAGACCTGAAAGATCCAGTCAAGGGCTTGGAACCCACAGCAATGTCCTGTGCAAGTCCGTATCAGGAGGTCAAAGGATCCAAGATGGGAGACCAGGGGATCCATAGCAGAAGAGCCCAAGGGCCAGTGTGGGAAGTTGAAGTGTCTGTGCCAAAAGGCTGAAGGATCTGAGCCAGAAGGCTGAAGGATCCGCATTGGAAGCTAGTGGACAACATCCAAGATGAAGACAAGGATGGAAGCTCCCCCAGAGAAAGAAAGTGGACAAAACTCCTTCAAAGAAAAACCACCAAAACTCTCCTGAAGAAAATCAGCCGCAATGAAGCTCCTTCAAAGATGAGCTAAAATCCTTCCCTTCCATTCTCCTCATAAACCATCCCAGCAACAAGCCTCTGTAAGTGGGTCTTACACACACAGAATGATGTTGAGTCAGTTCAGCTGTATGTTCCCCACTCACACTGACAATTAGTCAATTAAGTGCCACAGAATATGACACTGTTGGAGGGCAAAACTACAGGTGAGGTTCACAGAGGAAAGCAAGCACACGAGCCAACATCAGCATCTACAGCATACAGCAACCATGTGTCTTTACGGTTCCAGCTGTACACATTTGCCATATTCTTGTCTACAGACTTAACTGTGTAGCACAAGCATGGTGGTCGATACTAAATCGTGCTTATATAAGTGTACCCATTGTGTACTACAGAGTCGTGTCCTTATGCTTCTCAGATGCCTCTTCCCTTGAATCAGGCTGCTGTGGTTCCCCACAGATAGCAAACAAATGGAGAAATGACCAATACACCATAACCCAAGTTCAGATAACCTAGAGCACTTGCTTTGGCATCAGTGGTTTTCAGACTTAGGCTTAAAATGTGAGTATAAACAGATAAGAAAAAAGAAACAGCTGCCATATATTTATTCCAATTTAAGTTTTCACTTAAAAAACATGCTTCATCCCCAGAGTCCAAATACTTTCCAAAAACAGATGGAGGATTTTTGAGATATAAACATTTTAATAGTCCTCTCATATATACAGTAGATGATATAATTATATTCAGAACTTTGGAAGAGCATTTGAAAACATTCCTTAAGGCAACAAACTGTCTTGGACTGGTTGGACTATGTCACCTCTATGCAGATACATACACAAATGTTTTCAAATAAAGGATAAATAAGACTTTTCAAGGTTTTTGTCTCAGAAGTTTTTGTTGTTCATTATTCATTATAAGAACATTGTCAAAGCCTGTATCAGAATGCTGGGCTTCTCACTGTTGATCTGTGAATACTCAGCTAGTTTAGGACCTCTGAAGAGCAAGAGAATGTTCTGGAGCATTTATGAGCATTGGAAAGGATGAGTACCAATCCCTGAACTGATGGGCTTGGGACACATGGGAGCTAGAAGGAGACTTGTGAGCAGGCATTCTGAATGATGGTAGCAAGTCCAGCTATGTCTGCATCAGTTTTGATGATTTGTAAGATGTTTATAATATACTCCAGCACTGAGTCAAGATACCTGAGTCAGTGTTCTGTCAGGATGACTAAGAAAGGAAAACAGGGGCATCTACTAGTTAGAGTATTATCTGACAGAAAGACTTGAAATCTGATTAACTAACCACACCTTTCAAGCCCAAAGCAAGCATCAGGAATACTTAAAAGGGTAACTCTCTCAGGAGTGCCTTGAATAACTTTCACCAGTCATAATCTGGATGCTATGAGGCTGTGTTTGATGGAAGCTATGGTGGGGACCTCAGAATTTGCTTCAAAGTGTCCCTCCTACAAATGAGACAATAGCAGAAGGAAAATGCATATTTAAGTGATGTCTTTGTAAGGGGAATGTTAAGGGTTAGGGAGAAGGATAGAGAGTCCTTCTATCCTTAGGAGTGTCTGAAGCAGAGGATCATGTGGTCTCTTCCTGTAGGAGGTTTTAATTGAAACACTGTTTTGAATTACAATACATAAGACCACTTACTTGCACAGGGTTCTTTTACCCAACAGGCTGCAGATCTTCTTGACAAGTTCTCGAGCACGGCTTCCCTCTCAGTACATGGTTGAAACAGGGTCAATGCTTGGATCTGATTCAATGAATCTCACTGAGTAGGATACTGAAATCACTTCCAAACTAGCCTCAACCATAGAACTAAAGAGACCCAGATCATCTTCCACTGAAACATGCAGACTTGTAAAACAGTATGGATTTCTATTTGGAAGAGATGGTATGGTTTGATCTAAAACGTCTCCCAAAAGCTTCACATGTTCAGAGGTGGGACTTTCTGAAGGTGACTGGATCATAGGAATACTAAATTCACTGGTAGATTAATTCATCATTGGGTTCATAGCTACATGTGCTGTTGGGAGGAGCAGCCTGATTGGAGATGGTGGATCACGGGAGGCATGATCGGAAAGGGTCTGTTATTGTTCCCAGCCTCTTTCTCTATCTTGTTCTCTTGGTCTCTGTTTGCTTCCAACTACCATGAATTAAACATCTCTCCCCTGCAAGGCCCTTCTGCTATATTACTTCTGCCTTGGAGTCAACCAACCATGAGTTGACACCTCTGAAATTATGAGCCAAAATAAATCTCTCCTTCTTTAAGTTGCATATTTCAAGTATTTTGTTCCAGTTATTGAAAAGATGACTAATGAAAAAGAACAAATGTCAGGTGAGCCTGTATTCTTTAGAATGTCACCTTAGCTCTCAGAGCCCTGAGATTCCTAAATAACACTGACTCAAAGAAGAATTTTAGCCTAATGATGTGTGGTGTCTCTAGAATTGAGAGACCTGGGTCCTTCTATTTTCTTTTCTAGACATCCTTGTGAGTATTTTATCATAGTATCTATTTTGGAAGCCCTATCTCCATCCATTCAACAAGAAGTAAAAATCAAGGAAACAATATACTTCTTCCCTGTAGGGTCACAACTTGTTGGTTTGTGCCTCCCTTCCATTCATATTTACCCGTCAGCCTGAATGTGGTCATATGGCCACAGTTAACTTCAAGAAGCACTGCCTTTACTTACAGTTTCCATAATCAGTCATCAAAGGTTATGGATTTCAAATTAAACTTTCTTTAAATGTTCTATTTCCCATACTTCAGTATTTATATATTAGTACAGTAAGCTGTGTGACTTGCAAATAAATTAACATACAACTATCCAAGAGATACACTAAAAGCATTCAATGAAAATCTTAAATGTTAAAAAAAAAAGTTCAAGTATTACACAGTACACCCCACCTGGCCTGTCTCTTAAGAATATAATGAGAATTTTGTTATAAAACTGCTAGTTTCTTTCAATGGGGAAGACGTTTAAGGTGTGAGTCTTTTTCCTATGAGCAGAAAATAATGTAATAGAGGTACTAAAAAAGAGAATGAGAGGAACACTTAATGCATCATGTGATAAAATCTATTTATCTTATCTAAGATTATATTTGAAGTTAAAATGTGAACAAAGACATTTCAGTTCCTGAGTTGAGATAAAGGGTAAAGAAAAAGAGATCACCAAAAAGGCAGGGGTGGGCTGTCTCCTCTGGTAAACTGACTTAATGATTATGAGTTTGCTACCAAATATTAGAAAACTCATTTTCCATTGGTGGACTTTTACCCATGCAGAGGTCTGGGATGAACTTGAGCCCAACTGCACCTCTGAGAAAAAGGGAACTCCTGTAGCAGTCCTGATGCCCAGTAGCCCCTCTGAGGGAAAAAACTGCCTACCTCTTACACAGATCCTCTGGTTCATAACTTATCTCATGTCCTAACTCCCCCACAGTTCTTTCCAAACAGAGGAAATATCCATGAGATATGTCAAAGCGTTCAGATTTTCCTTCTCGTAGGAACTTTGTAGACCTCATATCATTAGCCCTTTCCACTGAAACCACCAGTTTCCTCCTTGCTGAAACTGTCCAGGTTTCTTGAACTCAAGAGACATACGGTCTTTATTTTTCTAAACCAAAGGGATGAGACTTTTCCAGTTACAAGAAGCAGCAAAAACTTCAGTCCTGATTTTAGTACCTGCATCTGCACCTGCTAGTGCCTGAGCTCACTATGCACCTGTTAGTTCCTAAGCTTTCTGTACACCTGCTAGTTCCTGAGCTCTCTATGCAACAGAAAACCAAAGACAAGGCACCGTTGTGCCAGTCTGTCTAAAGAGGTTCATGCTGCTCTAACATCTTTTGCACAATAAAATGAGGTCAAGTAGGTCAGTTCTACTTGTTCCCCTCTACAGTCCTAACCTCCATCATAGCAAGTGCTACATTTTGCAATTACAGGCATGGAAATCCTTTCCCTAAACTCAAACAAATGTCAGAAGGAGGACAAATGAAGACAAAAATCAGATCACTACTCGGTTCTCTTGCCTCTTCTCCTCTTTTGCATGCAGCCACCTATTCAATTATAATTTTATCTTCTATCTCAAAAATGCCATCACTGACCACAATATGTTTCATATTTTGGATCTTCCTCACAAATCTTACAAATTTGGACCACTCAGCTCCTCTGTCCGTATTTTTGGCTGTCATGGGAGGGACTTGTTGAGCCAGCTGTAGCCCAGCTGGTTCCTTTTGCAAAGTTAACTTTGAACAAATCACATTTATGGATAATAAATAGTATATTTTTTCTTGGAAATAACAATGAACTCAAATATGAGAAAAAGACATTCCATTTAACTTTTGAGAACCACCTGCATTACAGGAGCCATCAATGATTACTTGGAAAGAATAAGATCAGCCCTGATGCCCTACTCCTACTAAATCTTTTTGATTCTGGGCTTTCACTGATAATCATTCATTCCTTATCTCTATTTATTGTCCATACTGCTCCAAGGCCAGTTCAACTTCCACCCTCAGAGAACATCTCCCTTCTTGGGTAGTTAATCCTGCCTTGTTGGAGACTCTGTGGCCAAGCACTGGAAAAGCAGATCAACCACACACCTATGAAAAAGCCATTAGGAGCCTCCTGCTGTAACCCTAAGAGACTCCCCAAAGCAGGGAGTGAAATGGACCTTTTTCCAGTGATTAGTAACATTTCCCATTGCTAAATTTTGATGAGTAAATATATCTTTAAAGAAAAACTATTTTATTACTGATTTATTAAATTAAAAACACATTATACTACAAAACCAGTAGGCCATAGTCTCAGGACAGTCCTTCAGTATTTTGTTTAAATAAAGTATTATTTTAAAAATTTACCGCCAGGCGTGGGGGTGCACAACTGTCATCCCAGCACTCAGGAGGTTGAGGCAGTAGGATCATTGTGAGTTCAAGACCAATCTGGGATACACAGCAAGTTTGAGATCAGCCTGAACTACATAACAAGACCCTGTCTCAAAAAAAAAATTACTGATCACCTTTTAAATTTTCATTTCCTCAGGCTCATAAAAACTTGACAAATAGCAGTTCTTATACAAACCCACTTGGCTAGAGGAGAGTGGCAGAGAGAAACAACTTCCAGGAGCAGCTTATTTGTCTACCTACTAAAGGTGAGAAAGCAGAAAAAGCTGACATGATCATTTTTGGGTTGAAGTAGACATTTCTGCAGGCTTTTTGATCTACAGAATATAACCTTTTAACAGGATCATTGTGCAGTTTGTCAGATTCTCTATGATGTAAATATGTAAAGGCATCATAATGGTTTTTAGTCTATTACTTGATACTTCCTATAATGACTTCTTCCAATATGTCTAACTTAAGCACTTCCTGGCATACATTTATTTGCAGAATTGCAGTGATAATTAAGTCCCTCCAAATCTATGATATTTTCTTCCATAATCCAAGGTAACAGATATGAACCTCAGTCTTTTAAAATAGCAGCACAATAAAGATATCTTTTTTATATTTTGGCCTTTTTTTCAAGCTCTATATCACAGAGCTTTGGCAAATAAGAATCCCAATTTAAGAATATTAAAAGCTATTAGAGAAAAGAAACAACTCACCTGTCAAGGAAAGCTCATTTCTACTCACATAGAGTGGAAAACACAGAGGAAATGGATAGATTTCTAGAAACATATGAACTACCAAAGCTCAACCAAGAAGATATAGCAATTTAGAATAACCCAATATCAGCTATTGAAATTGAAAGCATAATAAAAAAACTTACCAACAAAGAAAAGCCCAGGTCCTGATGGATTCATGGCTGAATTCCACAAGAAATTTAAAGAAGATTTGATGCCAATACTCCTTAAACTCTTCAATGAAATTTAAAAGAAAGCAATCCTCACTAAATCATTCCTGGAGGCAAGTATTACTCTCATACCAAAACCAGAGAAAGAGTCAACCAAAAAGGAGAACACTGATGAAAAGATTCTCAACAAAATACTGGCAAATAGAATGTAGCAAATCATCAAGAAGATTACACATCATGACCAAGTGGGGTTCATTCCAGGAATGCAGGGATGGTTTAACATATGCAAATCAATAAATGTAACACACCATATCAACAGACCCAAAAATAAAAACCACATGGTCATCTCAATAGATGAAGAAAAAGCTTTTGATAAAGTCCAACACATGTTCATGATAAAAAAAAAAAACCTTCAGAAACTCAGAATACACAGGGTTTACCTCAAACTTATAAAGGCTATCTATTAAAAATCCAACAGCCAACATTATACTAAATGGACAAAAACTGGAAGCATTCACTTTAAAATCAGGAACAAGACAAGGATGTCCACTATCACCACTCCTTTTCAATATAGTTCTGGAAACACTAGCCAGGGCAATCAGACAAGAGAGAGAAATAAAAGGAATAAAGATAGGAAAGGAAGAAGTTAAATTATCATTATTTGCAGATCCTCTATATAGAAGACACAAAAAACTCCATTAAAAGACTACTAGAAGTAATAAACAAATTCAGTAGTGTAATTGGATACAAAGTCAGTGCTCAAAAATCAATAGCATTCCTGTACACAAACAAGAAACTCACCGAGAGAGAAATGATGGAAATATTGCCTTTCACAGTAACATCTAAAAAAAGAAATACTTAGGAATCAACCTAACTATGAGTGTAAAAGACCTATGTGCTGAAAATTATACTACACTAAAAAAGGAGATTGAAGAGGATATTAGAAAATGGAAGGATATTTCTTGCTCTTGGCTAGGAAGAACCAGCATTGTGAAAATGGCCATACTCCCAAAACTATTATGCAGATTTAATGCAATCCCAATCAAAATACCATTGAACTACCTCACAGATCTCGAGAAAACACTCCTAAAATTCATTTGGAAACAGAAGAAACCTAGAATAGCAAAAGCAATTCTGGGCAATAAAGACAAGGTAGGAGGCATCTCAATTCCTGACTTGAAACTGTACTACCAAGCCACAGTGATAAAATCAGCATGGTACTGGCAAAGAAATAGACCTGAGGATCAATGGAACAGATTAGAAGATGCAAGTATAAGTACAAAGACACTGAGCCACCTGATATTTGACAAAGAGGCTAAACATGTTCACTGGAAGAAGGATAGCTTCTTTAATAAATGGTATTGGAAAAACTGGCACTCCACATGCAGAAGACTGAAACTAGATCCATGCCTATCACCATGTGCAAAACTAAAGTCTAAGTGGATCAAAGACCTAAACAATAAAACAGAAACACTAAATCTACTGGAAGATAAGGTAGGTAGAAGTCTTGGACACATAAGGGTAGGCAAAGAATTCATCAACAAAATGCAAACTGCATGAGAAACACTTCAGAGAATCAACAGCTGGGATCTCATATTATTGAAAAGTTTCTGCACTTCAAAAGAAATCACCAACAGAGTGAAAAGAAAATCCACAGAATGGGAATGAATTTTAGCCAGCAGCCTCTCAGAAAAGTACTTATTTTAAGAACATATAATGAATTGAAAAACATCAACCCCCCCAATTCAAAGAACCTCTCCAAAAATGGGCACCTGAGATGAACACGCAGTGCTCATATGAAGATATACAAGTGGAAAATAAATACATGAAGAAATGTTCACCATCATTGATCATTTGAGAAATGCAAATTAAAACAACACTGAGATATCAATTTGCTCCAGAAAGAATAGCTGCCATCAAGAAATCAACTGATAACAAATGTTGGCGAGGCTGTGGGGGAAAAAGGAACACTGCTCCACTGTTGGTGGGAGTGCAGACTGGTGCAACCACTATGGAAATCAGTATGGAGAATTCTCAGAAGACTAGGACTGGAAGCTCCATTCAACCCAGCTATTCCCCTCCTGGGTATTTTCCCATAAAAACTGAAAAGTTCATATCATAGTGATATATGTGCACTCATGTTTATAGCAGCACAATTTGTAATAGCTAAATCTTGGAAACAAACAAGATGCCCATCAACCACAGAGTGGATGAGAAAAATGTGGTATTGTTATACAATGGAATATTACTCAGCTGTGTAGAAGGATGATATTGAGGCCTTCATAGGAAATGGAGACAATTTGAGACTACCCTCATTAGTGAAGCAAATAAGAATCATATTCATAAATATCACATTGTGTCTCTAGTGTAAAAAGTAATAAGAACTATAGAAATAACAAAACCCAAAATGTGTAATTGCTACTGTAAAAAAGAGAGGAAAATAAAGTGCTTTAAATGATATAACTGCATGTATGTTCAAGTGTGTAAGATAGAGGACCATATTACTGTTTTTGTTAGATCGTGGAGCAGAACTTTAACAGTCTCACTGTTTGAATGTGTACTTTGTATGTTTTAATTTTGTAACTTGAACAATTATTTCCAAGATGACAGTATGTAAGTTATCAAGTAGTGATTTCTGAGTGTTTTCTTTGTTATTTTCTGTTTTTCCTTGGAATTCTGTATTTTTGCTACCCTTTTTTCTGTTTTGATTTTTCTCTTTAAATAAAATTGCAAAAAAAAAAAAAACCTCCAGTTTACCGAAGAATTTCTTTGCTCTCTTCCTTTAGTTGTATCAGTTTCACAGACCCCTTAGTAATATCCTGAGCCTTGTAGGCTCAGCCCTGAGCAAACAGGGAATCCATCCACGTAGGTTCCTAACCCTGACACCCCATTATCTTCATTAGGGTCTTCATCAGGGCTGCAGATGTGCCAATCATGGAGCATCACAGTGGGAGACTTTGACACACTTCTTCAGGGAGATGATAAAATGGGCGACAAAAATATCAGAATGGAGATAGAAAATTTAGACAACTCACTAGCAGACTTAATAGAATTTATTTGTATACATATACCCAGACTCAAAAAATTACAGAACACCTACTTTTTTCAAGTGCACACAAACGTTTTCCAAAATTGGTCATGTGCAGAGCCACAAAGCAAATCTCTAAAAACTTAAAGATATAGAGGATATATTCTCAACTTGTAAAGGAATTAAGCTAGAAATGGTGATATGTATTAAAATTAAGACTCCTATTTATTGACCACTGAGGAAAAATAAATCTCGCCAAAAATTAGAAAATAATTATCAAAGAATTTAATAAAAATAAAATATACAAAATGTTCTCACATATCACTACAGCATGATTATAGGGAATTATAAAACCTTAGATGCATTTGTTAGAAAAGAAGACTAAAATTCATCAATCATGCCTTTGTAATTTTGATCCAACTAAGCTTTATAAATCAATGAATGAGAAAAGTAATGGCACTTTAAGCCTAAAGAAAATACTGTAATAATACAAAGACAAATATTGAACAAACAGAAAATAAACATAATAATAGAGACTGACAAAGCCAAGAGATTTTTCTTTAGAAAAATTAATGAAGTTGATCAGCCTCTACCTGTCAAATCAAGAAATAAAGAGACCACAGAAAAGCAAAAGTCATGACCTTATATACATATGAGAAATCATAATGATCCTGTAAGCAATTTATATTAAAAATTTGAAAATTTTTAGATGACGCAAACCTATAAAAATAGAATTCTCAAAATCTAGCACAGAAAACAGGAAATCTAAATTACCTTACATTAAAGAAATGAAATGCATATAGTATCCCCACCCACTGCCAGATCTGTACTTTAGCTTCCTGTGGTTTTAGTTACCTATGGTCAACTGGAGTCAGCTCCTGTAGATCAAAGGAAACAAGAAAGTGAAGAATTTACTGAATGGGAAAAAATTTCCAGCTACTCCTCAGAAAGAGACTAATAATCTGGACTACATAGAGAAAGCAAAAAAACAAAAAAACAACAACAACAACAAAAAAACTAGACCCCAATAAAAATTTCAAAAAATTTTTAAATGAGCAACTATCAGAGCTAAAATCAACAGTGAGTAGCTATCAAAGAAATGGGCATGTGAAATATATATGTACTCAGAAGAAAAGTAAAGATGCCAATAAACACATGAAAAAACATCTGACCATTACAGAAATGCAAATTAAAAGGACATGAGTTTCCATTTTACTCCAGAAAGAATGACTATCACCAAAAATCAAATAATAATAAATGCTGGCAAGTCTATGAGGAAAAAGAAGCCCTTCTACATTGTCCATTGGAATGTAAACTAGTACAGTCACTTGAGAAAGCAGTGTGGAAATTCCTCAAAAAACTAACAATAGAAATTTCACTTAACCCAGCTATTCCCCTTCTAGGTACATCCTGAGAGAATTGAAGACATCACATTACAGTGATACATGCATACCCATTCATATAGCCACAAAATTCATGATAGCTAAGTTTTGGAAGCAGCCTATATGTCAATTATCAGATGACTGGATAAACAAAAGGTGCTATTCATTATATATAATCGAGTATAACTGAATACAGAAGAATAAACTTGTCATCTATAGGCAAAAAGGATGTATCTTGAGACCATAGTGTTAAGTAAAATAAATCAAACACACATGCTTAAATATTTTCAGTTTCTCCTATGTGACAAGCCCAAAATATAAATAAAGAACAAAATATAGATACAAGATATAAGAACAAAATATAAATAAAGAATAAAATATAGATAACAAGAAATAGGGAAATAGATCTTTTTCAAATAGAAAGGGAACCAAAAAATGAAGGGGTATGAAAAAAAGAACTAAGGTATGTTATGTACATAACAGGAATATAGCCATTTATGTACTACACACATATACTAGTAAACAATAAAAATTGGAAAAAAATCCAGAAATACATAATTCACACGTTTTAAATTTTGCGATTCTAAGTAACATGATGAACTCTCTCACCATGCCACACTATCCCACTGAGGACATGAATGTTGTCCAATACAGCCACACTATATACGCAATCCACGCGTTAGTCATTTAGTAGTTACCAGATCAGCTGTGGTGGTATCACAGTGCTTGTGCTTACATAACCTTCTTTTTACTTGATAATGGCCCAAAGTAGTTAGGAGTAGTGATGCTGGCATTCCAGATCTGCCAAACAGAAACCGAAAGTCTTCCTTACCTTAAAGGAGACATATATTAATATATAGTGAAACCACATTTGCATAACTATTTTACAATATATTGTTCCAATTGTTTTATTTTATTATTAGTTATTGTTGCTAATTCCTACTGCACCTAAATTATAAATTAAGCCTTATGATGAGCATGTACATATAGGGGAAAATATAAGCTTTGACACTATCTATGATCTTGGAACATATCAGCTGTGGGTAAGATGGAAGTCTACTGGATGTTAAAACTTCTTCTATAAAGGAAATGTCTGGCCCTGATGATCACTAAAAATAAAATCTTACAAATACTTTTTCAGAGAACAAAGCTGAGGGAATTTTTTCCAATTTGTTTGGTAAGAGAGTAATTTTATAGCAAATCTGACATGGCCAGCAGCAAGATTTCAACCTGGTTATGCATCACAATTATGTTAGATTTTTTTCCAGTAATAAAAATTGGAGTTAACACTTTAAAATCAATCAATTTAATTCACCACAATTACAGAAATAAAATGAAAACCATGCCATTGTCTCAAGAGATACAGAAAAAGCTTTTCAAGAAATTCCGCATCCATTCACAAGGAAACTCTTAGCAAACTAACCTCATAAGAGAACACCACAAATGCATTGTAGATCAGCAGTCTTCAACCTTTTTGGCGTCAGGGATCAGTTCCATTAGAGACAATTTTCCATGAAGAGAAGTGAGGGAAGTTAGTGGATGATTCGAGCACATTATATTTATGGTGCACTTTATTTCTATTAATACATTGTGCAATTTATTTCTGTTAATGTTACTTTAGGTCATCATAAGAAGCACAACTCTTAGATCCCTCCAATGCACAGTTCATAGTAGGGTTCATGTTCCTATGAGAATCTAATGCAGCCTCTGAGCTGATCGGAAGCAGAGGTCATGTGGAAATGGAACAACAGGAGCAGCTGTAAACACAGATCTTCCTCACCCATTGCTCATAACAGGGTGATAGCAAGTTGAGGACTCCTGTTGTTGAACATAGATTTATTTTGTGACATCATTCTGGAGGTTCAAAATATATATTTCACTTTATTCTTTAATATTCTACTGCTTAGCTAATAAAAATAAATTAATAAAGTACCAGCAATAGAAGGAAGAGTTTCTAATAATGATGCCATTCAAATGCCAGCTGCATTTGCTTCCTAGTTCCTGGATGGGGTTTAATGATATAAGATACTTCACATCAGAGTTCAAAGATGGTCAGATGTAGTGGTGCATACCTGTGAACCCAGCAATTGGCAGAAGGATCGCTACCAGTTTAAGGTCAGCCTGGGCTACATCGTGAATTCAAGTCAGCCTGAGCTACATAGTCACCCTGTCTCAAAAAAACAAAAACAAAAGCAAAAGAAGAAAAAGTAAAAGCTGAGGTTTCATCCCAGGTAGTCTTTTAGAGGGTAGAGCATATACGTAAGATACAGAATCTCCATAGTCAAATTATTTGCACAGATTTACTTCTACAAAGAACTGGTCCTTAAAGAACTCACTTCCACAAGTTTCTCACTCCTGTCCCAGACAGTCTGAGATGTGCCCTCACAAACTGTCACTGCTGGATAACGTTCCTCAACAGGACTTCTCACTGATCAAAACCGGCAAAGGCCCAGGGAGATTCTTAACTGCAGCACCAAAGACCACTGGGATAGATAGGATTTGCATGACAATATTATAACCCCATTACACTAACTTTGTTGACCAGTTCCAGGGCCAGTGGGAGCTAATTCTTTGCCCTTGTACTTGGTAGACAGAGAAAAAGGAGTCTGCAAATAAGAGTGCAGTCAGCAAAGTTTTAACAAGTTGCAAATTTCTGCAGTTTGCTCCAGCTGTAGAACTAAGCTCACACAGTAAGTAGTATATTATCTAGGGAAAGAAATGCCTTCTTATGTAAGTCTAAGATAGAGAAAAACAGAAAAATATTTACCCAACAAGATGTCAGGGGAAAAAGAGGCAAGTTGTACCTTTTTATTAGCAATTTCTTTTCTTTTGCTACATATTCTTCAGCCCCTCATATAACCTCTCCTGTCTGGTGAGATCCCAACACCAACAGCTATGTGGCCATACACATCCTAATGAGGTACTAAATGTCCCTTTACTTAGCAGGAGCTTCCATCACAGAGTTCCAAACTTTTAGGGTCTACATACACAAGGTAGGAGGTGGAGGGGCTTCCAGAGTAGCAATAATTTATGAATGATTGTTCATCCGGCACATTGGTGCCAAGAGTCTGAGATTCTCAATGGTAGGGAGGGAATGACCTTTGGTTGAGGAATCAATGTTAGTTAATTTTTAAAAACTACCATTATTGCCTGAATCTCAACCTTTGTGGCCCATATTCCAGGAATGAGAAGATCCAAATCCATTTGAAAACATTTATATCAGCCAACAGCCAACAGCCAACAGCTCAGTGCACCAGGAGCCCAAAGCTGGAGGTCCCTATTTCACTGTCAAAGGGTGACTCTATGTGACCTTCGCACTGTCACTGCCAGATTCTCTTTAGCCGTAAGAAGATATTTGTGAAGTCTGGCTTTGTGGTCTGTGGAGCCAGGGCATATTTGTTTCCCTCATTCTGCTTAGAATAGTCCTTCCTCAAACAGGGTCCTCCATATCTCTATTTCTTTCTTCCACCCTACTGATTTTTGAGTACTCACTATGTACCGAAACATTGCTAGGTGCACATGAAGAAATGCACAAACTAATGTCTGGTCTCCAGAAGTTAACTAAAACTCTGAAATTTCTGCTTTGACCTTCATTGCACTCAATTTATTTTTCATCACAGTCCTTTTAGGTATGCAAAGAACCTCCCCCTTTTGTCCTAAGAGCTAGAACTTCTGACTCAGAGTCTTTTTACTCTTTTCCTGACTCATTGCAGCATCACTGGCTATGAACTCTGATTCATCCACACATGAACTGTGATGATAAGGATTTATAGTACATCGGATGAGCAGGGTGGAGACATAAATTGATCCCAGGAGAGACTTAGGTGCCCTGAGCTGGACGTCACTCTTTGACTCATTTCTTCTTTGCATACCTGCCCCCTCCACTGTGTCATCCACAAATTTTCTCAGCATCTGCTGTACTCAGTCTAAACTGTATTCAGAGCTCTTGCTTTCCCCAGGTTATATGACCTCCTATTTCATGACGATCTAAGGAGACTTGGAACTCAAGACCAAAAGCCCCATACCTTAACTCACCACTTCTGGCCAAGTATTCTCTAGAGAAAAGGTGTCCCTTCAATCTGGATAAAGGATAAAGAATATCACGATAATTTCTGCTTCACAGGGCACAGTGTGAAGAGTATGTGGGAACTGTTTATATTTCATAAATGAAGTTGTGGAGTATCATGTTGGGGAGAAAATGCACTCAGTAAGTTGTTGCTTCTAGGAATACCATTCTCTACAATCTCATCCTTAACAGATTAAATTAAGTGCCCTTCAGTGCTCAAGTTTAAGATCTTACTATTAATGAATCAATGAAGTTTATGAGTGCCTCACACAAATTTGCTTATGACAGGAGCTGAAGGAATTTCTTAAGAAAATAGATATTTCCTAACTACAACTATATTTTGCCTCTTCTTTCATAAAGATTTTTGACACCTGAAGTGAGTATTTCATCATAATAATAGTTGGGTGACTAAAGTCATAATGGGTCTTACCTTATTTTAATTAATAATTATTCTAATTATTGTTTCCTCCTTTTCTCATTACATCTGAACTGCTTCAACTAACTGTCATAAGAATCTATGATTTCAATGAAATTTTGGAGAGTAGTTTCTGTACATTTCAGGGAAATTTTTTTCAAACTTTCAAAATATAACTATAGGAAAGCAGTCTAATTCAGTATGCCAAAATATGCCCAGATGACGGACTAGTATTGTGCAATATAAAGAAGTGAACAGTTGACACCTATTTGGGTAGATCCACTTGCATTGTATTTATTCTTCAATATGCAGCATTTTTGGATGGAAAAACTTTTACCTCATTTACTCCAGTCTTATGTAAAAATGTGATTCTACATGTTTTCTCTATACTCTGTTGTACCAGCATCACACAAATTTTGATAGTTTACTGTTTGGTTTTATTCAGTGTGAAATATATTCCACTTTTCCTAATAATTTCTTCATTGACCCATGTGTTGCTCAAAAGTGTGATGTTTAATTTTGAAGCATTTATGTATTTTTGCATGTGTGTTATTGACTTCTAATATTAAAGTGGAAAAGCTTCTTTTTCCAATTTTTATTGTTCCAACCTATCCCCATATAACATGGCCTCCTCAATTATTGTTTGCAGGTGACCACAATTCACTTCCTGATTCTTCATCTACACCGACATCTTGGGCTCTATGCTTCTGTTTCCTGTTCAAACCAACTGTTTCTCAAAGTCACAGGACCTGCTCTTTCCTTTCAAAAACCTACAGCTCTGAATCCTGTACTTCCTGCCTGTAAAAGCCTTAAAAACCCTAGACCACCAGAGGGCGAGTGCAGCCTTTTTGGGGCTGCAGGGGATTAGCAAGGGGTGACGGAGAGATGACTCCAGAGATCGGGCTGCTTGCACGGATCTGATTTTATTAAGGAAGTGCAGGAGTATATATAGGCTGAATAGCAAGGGCAGAAGTGAGCTCAGAGGAAGGGCAGGATAGAGCTTCATGAAGGGCGGAAGTAGGCTTATGGAAGGCATCGATGCACTGTGGGGCAGGCTCCAAGCAGGGCAGCCCTGACAGGGATGCTCTACTCGGTGTGCCGAGGAACTTGGAGTCTGAGTGTGGTCAGACTCTCTCTTCTGCCAGGGCAGCCAGCCAGACCTGAGGACCTTGACCTCCCACAGTCACGACATGGCTTTCTCTGTTGGGAGCAGGCCTGGTCAGGTGTGGAATAAAGCTAACCACGTCCAGATCCTGGATGTCCTTGTGTTTCTGCTTGCCATAGCAATAAAATTTCATTTGCCAATACAAGACTTCATGTATAATTTGAACCTGTGTAGTCAACACATTTTTTAAATTTCAAAAAATCACATATGTTGGTGGATGCTCTATGAACACTTGAAAAGAGTGTATTCCATGTCATTTTAAAATAAAATATATTATAAGTGACAATAAAATCAAGTTAGTTGAAATTATAGCTTTTTTTATAGTCTTCAGTATTTTCTTTTTCTTCTGTTTTCTGCTGATTTTATACACACTTGTTATATCAATTACTGAGAAAAGGGAATTGAAGTCTCCAATAAGCACAATGTAATTATGGATTTGCCTATTTTTCCTTTCAGTTCTATCAGTTTGTCTCATTCAGTGTGATATTCTGGTATAGGGTGCACCGATATTTACAATGTGATATCTTGCTGTATTGAATCTTTTATCATTTTGTTTTAGTGAAGTTTTATATAGTTGGCTATCTTTTTTGAAAAAGTTAATATATGGTCAAAACAATCTTGAAAAAGAACAAAAATAATAGTGAGGGACTAACATTTCCCAATTTGAAAAGTTTTCTATAAAAATGCAGTGATCAAGGGTATGTGCTACAGGCATAAACTAGACATATATATCAATGAATGGAATTTCAAAGACAGAAGTAAACTCATTCACCATTTGCCTACTAACCTATATTGGGGGTGTCAGGAAAATTCAGTGAGGAAAGATTAGTCTGCTCATCATTTGGCATGGAACAATGGGTCAGCCAGTTGCAGAAAAGAAAGAACTGAGTTCCTATTTTATATTATAAACACAAATTAAATAAAAATGAATGAAAAAACCTAAACATAAGACCTAAAACCATAAAATTTTTCAGAAAAACATACATGCAAATATATGTTAGGCAATGATCTCTTAGATATGATAACTAAAGTATCAACAACCAAGTAAAATAAGTAAATAAATTGGATGTCCCAAAAGTTAAAAATGTTCATACCTTAGAGAACACTATCAAAAAGTGAAAAGACATTGGCTTCAGGGAAAAAATATTTGTAAATCCTACCTGAGATCTGTGTCAAGTATCCAGAATATAGCAGGAAATTTTACAATTCAGCAAAGAAAAGACAAAAAATTCAATACAAAATTTTTTTCATTTTATTTTAAAGAGAATAAGACAAAAGAGGTCAGTACAGAGCAGATCAGAACCGGACAACATACGCAACACAATACTTAACATTAAGACAACCAGACATTAACAATAGCCATCACAATATTTCTTTCTCTGCTACAGTTGAGCATAGTTTCAAATGCAATAATATCAAACATAATAAAAAAGCATAAAACCATTCAAAGAGTGAAACAATTACAGGGCATTCTGAACTGAATAACAGAGAATGATCAATGGTTACCATAATATCTCATTTTCAATAAGAAATTTTGTTTATACTTTCACACATATTCAAATCCCAATAAGACACAATGTGATAGATAGAACCAATGGAAATAGATGAATAGAAGCTTAGTAGGACTTCTAAGAAGGACAGTATTAAATCAGCAATAGCTGTCATAATGTTTTGTTCTCTTCAAAACAGCTATTCGTAGAATCATGTATAATAAAGCCAAACAAAACAGGATAAAACCATCCCAACTGATGAATGAAAACACTGAAAGGCTTCAAAGCTATGAGATGGGGACTCATGATTATCATAAAATCTTATATACACTTATCAACTCTCATACTAGGGAGACTATACACATGTGTATTTAAACATGTGAGTTTGGTTTATTTTGCTTATGAGTATGGTCTCAAGTCATGTCCATTTATTTATAAATATCTCAAAGTGATCATTCTTTATAGCTGAGTAGTACTCCATTGTATAGAAATACCACAACTTTTTTATCCATTCCTCAGTTGATGGGCACTTAGGTTGTTTCCAAGATATGGCTATTACAAATTGTGCTGCTATAAACATGGGTGCACATATATCACTGTGGTATGATGTTTTCAGATCTTCTGGGAATATGCCTAGAAGTGGAATAGCTGGGTAAAATGGGACCTCCAGATCCAGCTTCCTGAGAAATCTCCAGACTGACCTCCACAGTGGTTGCACCAGTCTACACTCCCACCAACAGTGCAGAAGAGTTCCTTTTTCCCCACAGCCTCTCCAAGACTTGTTGTCGGTAGTGTTTTCTATCTTGCCCAGTCTTTCTGGAGTGAGATGGAATCTCAGTGTGGTTTTAATTTGCATTTCTCTCATGAGTAATGATGATGAACATTTTTTCATGTATTTATTTGCATTTGTATTTCTTCATCTGAGAACTGTGTATTCATTTCAGATTTCACATTTCAAAATGATCATTCTTTATAGCAAAAGGTCTTATTTCTCTCTCAGTACTTTTGTTGTACTTTTGTTGTTAGTATAACAAAAGTACTTTGTTGTACTTTTGTTGTTAGTATTTTTGGATTGGGTCTTTGAATTTCAAGGGCCTGATTCTTTTTAATTCTTTATAAGTTCTAGACAGAAGTCCATTGTCTAAGGGATTCTCCATGAAGATTTGTTCCCAATTTGTGGGTTTTCTTTTCACTCTGCTGGAAATCTCTTTTGATGTGCAGAAATTCTTTAATAAGATGTGGTCCCAGTTATTGCTTCTGGGAAGTATTTCTCGTGTAGTTTGATTCTTGTTCATGAATTCTCTTCCTACCCCTATATCTTTGAGATTTTTACCCACTTTGTCTTCCAGCAGATTTAGTGTTTCTGTGTTAAGATTTAGATCTTTCATCCATTTAGATTTTAGTTTAGTACATGGTGATAGGCATGGGTGTAGTTTTAGTCTTCTGCATATGGATAGCCAATTTTTCCAGCACCATTTGTTAAAGAGACTGTCATTCTTCCAGCAAGCATGTTTGGCCCCTTTATCAAAGATAAGGTGGTTGAGTGAGTTTGTGGTTGTGGTTGTATCTTCAAATCTATTCCACTGATCTTCAGGTCTGTTTTTGTTCCAGTACCTTGTTGATTTTATTACTGTAGCTTTTTAGTATAATTTCAAGTCAGGGATTGTGATGCCTCCTGCCTTGCCTTTGTTGCTTAGAATTGCCTTTGTTATTCTAGGTCTCTTCTGGTTCCAGATGAATTTTAGGAGTGATTTCTCTAGATCTGTGAGGTATGTTAGTGGTATTTTGATTGGGATTGCATTGAATCTGTATAGTAATTTAGGGAGAATGGCCATTTTCAAAATGTTTGTTTTTCCTATCCATGAATGGGGGATGTCTTTCCATTTTCTGAGGTCCTCTTCGATTTCCTTTTTCAGGGTATTATAATTTTTGCTGTATAGGTCTTTTACTTCTTTCATGAGATTAATTCCTAAGTATTTCATTTTTGGACACTAGTGTGAAGGGTGTGGCTTCTCTTATTTCTCTCTCAGTACTTTTGTTGTTAGTGTATAGAAATGCTATTGATTTTTGAGTATTGACTTTGTATCCAGCTACATTGCTGAATTTATTTATTATATCTAGGAGTCTGTCAATAGAGTTTTGGGGGTCTTCTATGTAAAGTATCATGTCATCTGTAAATAATGGTAATTTAACTTCCTCTTTTCCTATCTTTACTCCTTTTATTTCTCTTTCCTGTCCTATTGCTCTGGCTAGTATTTCCAGTACTATGTTGAATAGGAGTGGTGACAGGGGACATCCTTGTCTTGTGCCTGATTTTAAGGTAAAGGCTTTCAGTTTTTGGCCATTTAATATGATGCTGGCTGTTGGCTTGTCATAGATGGCCTTTATCATATTGATGTACAGAAATTCTATTCCAATTCTCTGTAAGGTTCTTATCATGAATGAGTTTTGGACCTTATCAGAAGCATTTTCTCCATGTATAGAGATGATCATGTGGTTCTTACTTTTGGCTCTATTGATATGGTGAATTACATTTATTGATTTGCATATGTTGAATCATCCCTGCATTCCTGGGATGAATCCTGCTTGGTCATGGTGTATAATCTTCTTGATGATTTACTGCATCCTGTTTGCCAATATTTTATTGAGAAGTTTTGCATCTATGTTCATTAGGGAGATTAGCCTATAGTTCTCTTTTTTAGTTGGGTATTTCTCTGCTTTTGGTATTAGAGTAATATTTGCTTCCAGAAATGACTTACGAAGAATTGCTTTCCTTTCAATTTCATTGAAAAGTTTGAGGAGTGTCGGAATTAAGTCTTCTTTGTATTTCTTGTAGAATTCTGCCGTGAATCCATCTGGGCCTGGGCTCTTCTTTGTTGGCAAGGACTTAATTACATTTTCAATTTCAGTAATAGAAATTGGGTTGTTCAGCATTTTTACATCTTCCTGATCCACCTTCAGTAGTTCATATGTATCTAGGAATCTGTCTATTTCTTCAGTGTTATCAAACCTATGAAAGTAGAGGTTTTCGAAATAGGTGTTGACGATCTTCTGTATTTCTGCCAAGTCTGTAGTAATTTTTCCTTTTTCATTCCTTATTGCATGAATTTGAGTTTTTTCTTTCATTTTCTTAATAACAGTGGCCAGGGGCTTCTCAATTTTATTTATTCTTTCAAAGAACCAACTCTTTGATTCATTGATCCTTTGTACTGCTTTCTTAGTCTCTCTTGCATTAATTTCTGCTCTGATCTTTATAATTTCCTCCCTTCTTTTGGCTTTGGGCTTGGCTTGTTCTTCTTTTTCTAGATGTTTGAGTTGTAGCATCAGGTTGTTTATTTGTGTTCGTTCTGTCTTCCTGATGTGTGAACTCAATGCAATAAATTTTCCTCTTAGGACTGCTTTCATTGCATCCCACAAAATCCGGTAAGTTGTGCTTGTATCTTCATTTGCTTGTAGACATTGTTT
>PVJX010010544.1:0-56579 GCA_004027295.1 Dolichotis patagonum
CAGAGATCATGAGAAGAGGCAAATGGAATGATGGCTGTAGCACACGCAGCATGGGCCAGTGACTGGGCATATATAGGCCTGAGGGCTGATAAGAGCAGATACTACCTTTTGACCTTAGCCTAAAGGCCAAGAAGCAATGTGTCAGAGAAAGTGAACACAACTCAATAGAGCTGTGGAGGGGAATATGAAGACGGACAGGGATGAGGGTCAGAAAAGGGACCCAGATCAAGGAAGGCCTTCTAATCCCTTTTACCTGAACTTTATCATGAGAAAAATGGAGAATTACTGAAAGATTTTCAGCAAGCAGGATGACATGATCATATCTCTGGTTACTAGGAAAATGTATATGGTATTGGGGATGCTGAAAAGGCAGGAAATAAATGATTTATTTGGATGGTACAATTGCCAAGACTTGGCAAGTGGGGATGAGGGGACTAGGAGTAGGAGAGAGAGGAGGAAAGGGGAAGATAGGGAGATGGGGTGGGGAGGAGAAGAACGAGGAAAGGAGAGGAAAGAAGGGGAGAGGAGAAGAGAGGGGAGGGGAGAAGAGGGGAAAGAAGGATGGAATCAAGATGATGCTTGAATTTCTGGCTTGGACAAACAGCAGGTGGTGGTACCTTTCAGTGAGGCAGCAAGCGGAAGAGGTTATACGCACCACCTCCAGGGTTTAGCTATCTGGTGAGTTTCAATCTCTGTTTTATCACATACTATCATGTAGTTCTGAGAAAGTTACTTAAGCACCCTGTATGTCAGTGTTCCCATCAATAATGAAAATAACCAGAGCACCTATATCATGGATTTGTCATGCAGAATACATGAGTTAATAGTGAAGTGTTCTGGATAGTGCCTAGCATACAACACACTTATACACCTGTTAAATAAGTTAAATGTGTTACACAGGAGAAAAAGCAGGTCTGGAGTAGAGGGGTTTTTTGAGACAGGGTCTTGCCGTGTGTTTCAGGCTGACCATAGATACACTAGGTAGCCCAAGCTGCCCTCAGACACAAGGTGATCTTCTTCTCACAGGCCCCCAAATCCTGGAATTACAGGCATGCACTACCATGCCCAAGTGGAGTAGAAGATTATTACGAGTTTACTTTCCGAAGTGCAGAATTGCAGAGATCTGTGAAACCATTAAGTATAGCTGTCTAGAAGGCAGTTATGTATACACGTCTAGAGCTCCATTCAGAGGGCTATGGTGGAGACTTTGTTTTGGGAGCAATCCTCATATGAGTGGTAGCTGATATCATAGGTGGAATGGCAAGATTAATAAGTGAAATGGACCAGAAAGGATGTAGAAAAAGGAAGAGAAGGACAAGAAGAGAGAATCTGGGGGAGAAATCAGGAAATGGAGATACTTGCCAAGGAAAGCAAGGAGCAGTCCAAAAAGTAAAAGGAAAACCGGAAGAAGGCTCAGAAACCAGGGCCAGAAAGTGTTTCTAGCAAATGATTCTAGAAGCCACTGAGATCAAGTTTTTCAAGTACAATAAAGACCAAAACAATGCTTATTGGATCTGATAGTAAAAGTTTGGTCTTCAGCCATTAAAGTTGCTAGAGCCAGGTGGAGGCTGTGAAGTGGGATGGGAAGCAGTTGATAGGAGAAATATCAAGAGAAAACAAATATAAAGAAGTCATTCATAAAAAAAAAGTTATTCACGAAGATGTGGTGAGAGGTGAGGAGATGAGAAAGCAAACAGGAGATAAAGGTCAGGAGACACTTTTTTTGATATTATGGATTAAACTCAAGTCCTTCATACTGAACTACATCCCCAGCCCTTTTTGTATTTTTTGTTTTGAGACAGGGTATCGCCAGGTCACCAAGTTGCCTAGGCTAGCCTTGAATTTGCAATCCTGCCTCAACTTCCAAGGTACTGGAAATTACAGATGTGAGCCACCATGCCTGGCTGGATTGTTTTTATAGTAGGTGATAATTAAGAATATTTCACTGCTGTTAAGAGTTGAATTGTCTCCCCAAAATTCATATGTTGAAGTTCTAACATCCAGTAACTGAGAACGTGACCCTTCTTGGAAATAAGGTATTTATAGCAGTCGTTAGCAGTACAATGAGGTCGTACTGGAGTAGAATGGGACCCTAATTCTACATGACTGATGTCCTTATAAAAAGGAAATTTGGAGACAGACTTGCACACAGGGAAAATGTCATATAAAGATAAAGGCAAAGGTAAGAGTGATGGACATATAACAGCCAATACTGACTATTACCAGCAAACCACTCTCACCTAGGGGAAAGGCCTGGAATATATTTTCTATCACAGCTCTCTGATGGAACCAACTTTGCTAATACTGTGATCTGACTTCTAGCCACCATAGCTGTAAGACAATACATTTCTGTTATTTTAAGTCACCTAATTTGTGGCATTTTGTTACTGTAGCCCTAGGAAATGAGTATAATTGCTAATGAGACTTTCTGTGATTTACCTTATTCATCAGGGTCACAGTAAGAAGTAGATGGCATGCTCAAGCTCTACATGAGTAATGTGTAAGTTGTCTCACAAAGGTGTGATGTGATGTGCTGAAGCTACAAGGTGTCATGCAGTGCCCAGGGGGTAGCCCTGACTACCTCCAGGCCGCAGGGCCTATCAGAGGGAGCAGAGTTGAAATGAGCAACAGAAAAGCCACATGGAGAAAAGCCTGAGTGATGAAGTCTCAGTCACTCCTAAGGACCTGCAAGGGCCAGTGCTACAGGCACACATATAAGTTTGCACATCCATCGGTAGGGATCTCCTGCTGTTGTTCTGCACTGGCCAAACAAACCAAAAGCCACAGTTCAAGAATGCAGATTGATACAATGCAAAGGTCTACCTCAGAGGCACAGAACAGAGGAGGGAGAGGAGACAGTATATACAAGGGAAATAAGATCAATGCCTTTTCACATTTTGGAACCATGTGACTACATGATATATCCAAACATTTAAACTTTTAAAATGCTAAGAAGGACCATCCAAGAGGAGAGGCTACCAGTCACAATGTCATTAAATTTTTACTTCACTTAATTTATACTGGTTCTAAAGCACTTAGGATTATTGAGTAAGTTAATATTTATCGTCTCTGTTTCTCATTTTTCATCTTTGAAAACAGCCATTAAGAGATATGTTTCATATGTTCATCAACAAAAAAACTGATAATGGAAATGTAGTATTTATAAACAATAGAGTATTACTCTGCTATAAAGAAGGATAAATTTGAATCATTTGTAGGAAAATAGATGCACCTTGCGACTATAATGTTAGGTGAAATAAATCAGATACACAAGATTAAATATCATATGGTTTCTCTCATATGAGAAACCCACAGTATAAATATAAGTAAAGATTGATAATAGGAAACAGGCAAATAGATCTTTTGTAAATAGGAACGGGACCAAGAGATGGAGGGAGGGAAAGGAGGGGAAGGGGAAAAGACAGAAAAAAAAAGAATTAAGATGTGTTATGTATGTGTATCAACTCCCTATAATGAGTGTAATCATTATTACTACAAACATGTACTAATAAAAATTAATAAGTAGAGAGAGGTTTCCGGCTATCACCTAACCTCTAGACTTTTGAAGTGATGGAGGTCCATCTCTTTTCTCTTGGCATATTTTGGAGCTACACCAGTGACTACAACAAGAACAGATCTTGTTTGGAGTTAGGGCTCATACAAGGCAGAAAGTGACTCTAAGACAAGCTTCTGTCTCTAGCACAGTTGATAAAAATCATTTATTTATGAATATAAACATCTATTTAACTAAGCTTATTATAAATGGCTACATTATCAAAACTACTGTGTTCCTATAATAGCTCTTCACGTGTTTCTATACTAGATTAAGTCAATGCTTTGTTTCATATGTAATCCTAATTCATTACAGAAGTTAGCATGGTCATCACTGATAAGAATAATACCTTTTATAATGAAGGCTGGCATTCACATGTTTATAACAGTTCATTTTTGAAACTTAAAGAATGTTAATCCCTCAAGGGAGGACCAGATATGTTTAAGTTTCATGGGTTGACTCTTCTAAGTGAAACTAAGGATTTGTTTTATGAAGTCTGGCTCAGAATTCTTCAGTTTCTCATTGCATAATTAGGGCTATGATCCATTGGTTCCCTTATTTTTGAAGCAAAGGGCAAGATTTAGAAATCAGCCTAACGCATGTGTATACTTGCACATCATATTATTTATCTGTGGTAGAAAAGGGGATGCAATAAAATATAGATATTTTCATAAAGGGAGGAGCAGGGTGCTCATGGGCAAATCATTTGTGGCAAATCAGAACTGAGCTTTGACCCAAATTCTCCCTCACATGAATAATGGGGTTAACAAAGGAAGAGAAAATAGGCCTTAGTGGTGGGAAATGAGGAAACCAGGTGAAGTAGAGAAATGACTTGCAACCCAGAAATACAGGCTTCAGAATCTTCCTAGAAAAAGGTGGACAGCGTTAACAGGGAGGACAACTTGTGAAGCACTCAGAAAAAGAGATAGCTAAGAACTTTAAATATATACATAAAAACCCGACAGACAAAATGGAGAGGAAGTACGGAGTGCTCCTCAATCCAAGCTATCTTCCAATAAAACACGTTTCCATGATGATCAGTCATCCTTGTAGATCATTTCTAATTTCTATAAAAGTCATGCCCAAATGTTGCAATGCACAGGAATCTTTCATTTCTTCCATTTGTTTTCGGGACAGAAATTCCCTGTGAAGCCTCCTTGTTATCAGAACCCTGGGAGCACTGGGGTTTCCTCCCTGGTCTCCACTTGTGCGGTTGATGTGCTCTTAGTTACAAAGCACTGGACTGCTGCCGCCTTCAGTCAATCCGTTTAGCCAAAGGCCTCTGATTTGTTCACATTTACTACAACACATACAGAGGGCTGGAGGATTTTTTTTTTTTTTTCACTATTGATCTGGTGCTTTAAGAGGGGAAAAAATCTCCTTGGCTGTCTAAACACTATCGATCCCTGCTTGGGAGTCGCAGCAGAAGTGTAGAAAGGGCGTGGATGAATTGAAATTTCATTTCCGACAACTTGTTCCTGTTATTTTTACCCTTTTGGATGGGGAGAAACACGTTGCTGCGGCTTCAGTCAATGTGGTCGATAGCTCCACTGAGAAACTCAACACAGCTTCTGCCAGGGGTTTGGCAATGAGACATGATGTTGGATTTGGAGTGTATAAAACTGAAGGATGGTGGAGAAACGCATGAGGTCTTAACAACAATCTGAAACAAATCAGTGGCTTTGGGCTCCAAATGACAAGAGTTGTGGCTTTGGATAAAAGGAGACTCACAACAGCTCTGCTTGGGATGGGCCCTGAGTATTGCCAGTACCTTACCTCTGACTCTCCGCAGGCTTTCTATAACTACCAAAAGAGACATCCTGTCCAGCCAAAACTAGTCTCAGTGCTCAAGGAGAGCGTTACAATGAGCTTTTATAGGAGCTTTTGCTCTTGAATAGCGTTTGCTCTTGGATTGTCTAGGAAAGGACCAATACAGAAGCTGAAGCTGCTGGCCTACAGGGAAATAGGGGATGACACTAGGCCTGCAAGGCTATGCATCTACAGCCAGCAGCCACAAGAAGTGTTCCCAGCCCTTAAGCACCTCGACAAGGAGATGCGATTTGGTGCCAGCTTTGTTCTTTTATTAGACATTAAAAGAACACAGGAGAGACCCAGACCCCTTCTTTCTAATGACAACATCTGGCATTTATGTAGCTGTATACCTTTGATCCTTAAGGATCCCAAAGCACTTTACAACCCGATATAGTTCTAATGGTTATAGCAATGATCTTACAGTAAACTTGGCCAAATATTTCCTATACCAGTCCTTTTTCTCAAATTTGCTCTGTATGCACCATTCTCGCTTCTGGATGGAAAGATACCATTTTGGATCCCAGATCTTTCCGTTTGTTATTTTTTGCAAAGTTTATTCATAACTGCTTCTTTTTTAAGTACTTTATAACCATTTCTTAATAAACAGTACTTTATTTCGATTTCCAATTATTTTATAGGGCCATTTTTGCCCCCTCATCCCCATCCCTTCCATTCCATAGAAAGATGGAAATGTTCTCTCCTGGGAGCCAAGAATCTGCATTGCCGATGAGGTTGCAAATTCAGACACAATAAACAGAATTAAGAAAAACTGAGCTGGCATTTGACAGAAATTGTAAAATGACACTCAGAAATGTTGCTCTTGTGGAAATTACTGATATTAAAATATAAATCAGTGTCTTGTGTTTCCCGTAGCACCAGGGGCTCTATTAGGTTATGCAGTTTGATTGCTGAGCTGAACTTAAGAGAGTTGGCAGTTCCATGCTGAAGTTATCATGAAGTATTTAACCCTTATTTTGCTGGAGTTCAGGCACCTAAGACAATTCCAGTTGAAAATGTCACCTCTAAAAGGCCTTGACTTTTTCCACTGATTGCTCTGAAGCCCAGGAGGGGCAAAGAGGAGCTAAGATGAGGAAAGAAGATAAAAAAATTTGGAAAATGCTTTCTCTGGACAGTCTTGTGCACAGAGTCAAGCAGAAAGCAGCTGAGGGCAGTTTAGAGGGCAAATTCTACCGTTAATAAGGCAAAGAAGAAAGCACTATTAAAAAATTTTTAAATATTATCCTATTATACATGGATCATTTATTTTATTTCCCTGACAACACTATAAAGTAGGTATTATTATTCCATTTGTTTCTAAGTAAGGAAACAGATTCAAAAAAGTTAACTTGCCCTTGGACACATGATTTGAATCAAAATGTGATCCCTAGCTCCATGAAGAATTGGCTGGGGTAGGAAAATGCAAGATCAGCCTGGAGTAGGTTATGGAACTAGAAAGTAAGGAACTATTCAAGAAAAGGACAGATGCTGTTGAAAGGACACAGTGGCCAAAGCAGGAACAATTGACCAACAAGATACACAGTAATATTAGATAATAACTCTATAAAACAAAATAGCCCTGAGTTCATACTGATATAAACAATCAAGTAAGTGGGGAGAAGGACCAACTCTTCTTGCAGAAGAATTCCAATGGGTAAATGAGGAACAGTAAAAAAATCAAAAATCTCCGTAAGAATATCACAGTAATAATTATTGTGAGTGAGACCCACCTTGCTAAAAATAGCAGATGGAAGTTGGAGGAAAAACATTATATTTGCATATTCTCAAAGTATCTCACCTTGAGATATTTATTAGTTGTAGTGGGGAAAAACAGTAACTTTGTAATAGATAAACCCAGTGCATATCAGCATAACCAAGTGACTTAAGGTTAACATCATCAGTGATAAAAATATATTGACATCATATATCCTCTGGTAATTCACTATGAAGGTATATACCACACTGGCCCAAAATGCAGAGCATGAAAAAACATCAGGAAAGTCCAAATTAAGGTCATTCTGTAAAACAACTGACCAGTATTCTTTTTAAATGTTCATGTCATATAAAACAAAGAAAGACTGAGGAGCTATCACAGATTGGAGGAACCAAAAGAGACAGAGGACAAGGAAGTGTTCCTGAATCAGATTCAACAACAGAAAAGAGATACTAGTGGTAAAATTTGTGACACTCTAATAAAGTATTTGACTGTGTTAATAGTTTTGGACCCATGTTAACTTCTTAGTTTTGATCCTCATGTCATTATGTAAGATGCTAACTTTAGGGAAATAGGGAGAAGGTTATATAGAAGCTCTTTGTACTATCTTTGCAACTTTTCTACATATTCTTTTTCTTTCACAAAAGACCACCACTACCTTACTAGAGAGAAGAAGCAAATCACCAACATCAATAATAAAGTTGGATGTTTGTGTTAAAAACCATAAAGAAAGATAATATGTGTCATTTGTAGGAAAATGGATGTATCTTGAAACCATAATATTAAGTAAAATAAATCAGACACACAAGCCTAAAAATTATGTGGTTCCTCTTATATTAAAAAAAACTCAAATTATAAATAAAGAGCAAAATAAAAGACAGAGAATAGGAAGTAGGGAGGTAGATCTGTTGCATATGGGAAGGGGTTTAACAAATGGAGGGAGGAGAGAGGGAAAGGGAAGGAAAGAAGGAACAAAGACATATTATGCACATGTACCAACTCTGCACAAGAAATGTCAGCTTATACTAATAAAAAAGTTAAACACTTGGCTGGGGATTTAGCTCAGTGGCATAAGCATTTGCCTGGCAAGCGTGAGGACGTGAGTTTGATCCCTGGTACAACAAAAAAAAATTAAACAACTACTGATAAAGTGGTGTTGGGGAAGAGGGGTGGTATCGCCTACTTGGCAAATCCATTGTGAGAGTTAACTGTATTTTTCATATTTAGAACAGGGTCTGACGTGTAAAAGCTGCCATCCAAGTGCTAGTATTACAAATAGTAACAGAGAAGATGATAGAACTGGGAATTGAGTTGGAGCTGTTGTTGTTCCCAGTACTGAAGACTGAACTCAGAGCCTTTGCACTGAGCTGTATCCCATTCCTTTCCAGTTTTTGTTTTGTTTTGTTTTGTTTTGAAGCAGGATCTCCCTAAGTCACTAAACTGCCCAAACTGGTCTCAAACTTGTGATTTTCGTACTTCAGTTTCACAGAGTACTGGGATTACATGTGTGGAAGGTTTTTGACAGACAGAATATATCTCATGAAGGAAACCATAGAGCAAGCAGAGGGGAGAGTTGTGCCCATGTCAGTCAACGATCATGGCAACAAAGATTAGATGGAATGTGTACTTTGAAAAGGAAATTTCACTAAATGGCATGAGAAGACTGGCGGAAGTAGATAAGCTGAGTGTTACTCTCATCCCCACCCTGGCTCCTTCTATCCTACATAGCAAGTGGAAAAGTAATGAAAGCAAAGAACCAATAGATCAGGAGAAAAACTAAGTTAAGTCAAAGAAAGGAAGGCACATTTGAGAAAAATACTTATGAGATCGAAGACTTTGTCCACAATGTACAAAATGTAAGTCTGTGTATTTTGCAGCTAGTAAAAGTCCTGGAAATGTGGAATAAATCATAAAGTGGTCTCTCTGAGAGGAACACAAATAAGGGTACTTTGTCCGTTTTCATTAAATTCAGTTGCATGAAGCAGAAAAACAAAACGACAGTGATTTAAACAAGTAGAAATTGCTTCTTCTGTCCAGGGCTGGAATGACCTGGACTCCTTCCATCTCCATAAATAACTCCATAAGCATATTCCAAGTGGCTGCTGCAGCACCAGCCATTAAATGAACGTTGCAAGCAATTAAGAAAGAGGGAAGGGACAAAGAGCTGTGTACTACCTCACTTTAAAATTTTCAGGAAAAGCCAGGTGTGGTGGCACAAGCCTGTAATCCCAGCACTTGAGAGGCAGAGGCAGAAGGATCATTGCAAATTTGAGACCAGCCTGGGCTACAAAGTGAGCTCAAGACCAGCCTGAACTGCATAGTGAAACCCTGTCTCAAAAAGACCAAAAAAAAAAAAAAAAAAAAGATTTCCAGGAAGTCCCCAAAATACTTCTTATATTTCATTGACCAAAATTTAGACACATAGCCATGCCTAGCTCCAAGGGAGGTGGGAGATACAGTCTTCTATTTGGAGTAGCCCACATGGAGTCTGCTTATTGGAATACATAGATACTCCAATAAAATTATAGTTTTCTTCCTAAGGAAGTTAAGAGTATGGACATCGACTAGGAGTCTCTGCAAAAGGTACCAAAAGGGATAGTCCCAAGGAAACAAATTACCTAGTATAACAAGTCTTATAAATCATGGTGCTACTTTTGCTCCCCAAATTTCTCATTTCATTTGTTATCCCAAAGGCTCTTTCCAAGGAAATTCAGTTAGCCTTACTTTATCTCAAGAAGAACCTTTACCCTAAGGTTAACCCAATCTTAACCTTGCATCAGATTCCTCTTCCCTAAATTACTTTGCAGAACCCCAAATCTGGCAAACCCAGCATCACCTCCTCCTATTATTTTCTACTACTACTTCTACTGGACAGCACTACAAGTTTTTTTCCTTTAAAACTAGATCTCGAAGAGGTAGACTCTCTGCCTACCAAGCTCTAGATATGATGGCTCCTTCCAAATATACTGGGTAGAAAAAAATTATTATAAAAGAGGCAACTTGGTCAATTACTGGTACTCATATATTATTAAAATAGAGGAAATAGAGAATGTTCTCTCATCGTTTCAATAATCAAGAGTTCTAGGACTTACTGCATTTTTTTCATTGATAGGAAGATCTAAAACCCAGTATAAATACAGATTTGTGGCTGAGTATAGGTAAATGTAAGTTAGTTTCAGTTAACCTCCAATGAGAGCTCTTTAAACTAAACAGCATCTCCTTTCCTAAAAGTCCAGAAACATATTTTAGGTGATTTAGCTGATTCCTGACACTCTTCTATGCAAATCATGAAGGAAAAGGAATAGACAATGTTGCCCTAAGACCAGCAGTCAACTGTTTACTCAGGTAGTTACCTGTTCCTCATCAATCAATGAGTATGGCATTTGTATAACATGATGTGAATAGTGAATGAAGTACTAATTAATGTTTCCCATGCTGACTCACTCAATCTGTGTTTAATTGAATTTGCTTTTATCCTTTTTCATTCCTCTCCCCAAAACTAAACAATAGCCATCTGAAACAGAAAAAAGAGAAAATATATATATATATGTATATATGGAAATTGGAACTTAAACTGGAGAACTAGACCCTGATGAAATCTATGAGATGGACCAAAAGTAGAGAAAAATGGTAGATCACTGCCTAGGTTTAGCTTTCCAGGGGCAGAAGAACTTTGATCAATACCAAGAAATTGGGAAAAACCAGCATCCTGTCTGCCTTGCAAGGCAATACACAAAACTTCAGTAGGACAAGTCTATTAGGAAAGGATCTAAAACTATACACATGTGCTAGCATCAGGAACATGAAGAAAAACTTCCAAGAGTAGGACAAGACCAGTCAAACCAAAACTCTTAGGATGAGAAAAGTGCAGCATATGTGACCTATTTGCAGTGACAAAGACATCTCAGCATACTCCAGCCAAGAGAGATGCCCATGACCATGGACCAGAAGATGCCCCTGATGCTAGGATCCAACCTAGGATCCCAAAATTTACACACACTTAGAGAGGTCTTAAAGAGCTTGAGGAAATCAGAAACTGATTTATGTTTAGCCTGAAAATGATGGCACTTTCTTAGCAAAAACTAAGACTGTGATTTCTACCACATGGTGGAAATGAGGCTGAATAAAGAAGCTAACTGATAGAAAAACAGTGACTCTCTTTTCACATCTCAGTGCATAGCTGCTACATTAGTCATTCAGGTGACACAGAGTGTTGGGTGTTTCTTGGATATGTGTAAGGTGCTCTGAGAGGAAACATATAATATGACTAGATACTCATTTGAACAAGTTTTTCTTCAGATTAGGATCATTTTTTTCTGGGCACAGATGTCACCAAAAGAAGGCCTACTTTGCAAAGCAGATGGCAGGACTTTTGAAAACAAGAAAGCAATTCCCTGGGCTAATGTAGCGAAGGGGCAGATGAAGTGAAGGTCTCAGCAGAAATGCAGGAGACAGAAGATGTAAGAGCAAGAGTTTGAGAAGAGAGATGACATTAATACGTCTTGGGCCTAGAGAATCAGTAACCAACCACACTCCTCAGAAAGCACTATGAGGGTCCACATGATCACTTCATAAAGCATAAAGGCTCCCTCAAAGCTCTGTCTCTAATCCATCTGGGAAACATTACTGTCAAATGCATCAAAAATGCATTTTTTTTTCACTATAAGCACTTCTAGAGTGCCCACTGCTATTACTAATAGTTCATAGAATTCTTATGTCTCCCTCATGGAACAAAATTCAGTTCTCTATTTTTCCTCTAATTTATTTTACTTAGTAAAGCCCAATATATTTTCATGCAACTATTAGAACTTATGCCTTCTACTTTCCATTTGAAATACTCTTGGCCCTTACAATGGTAGCTGTGTAACTCCAAACTGTGCAAAACCATTATAACATAGAAAATCCTTTTTTTAATTTTGGATAAGATTTTATTTAAAAATCATCTGTTGCATATCCAGTGTGTATGCAAGTAGAGGCTTATTCTCCTCAAGAATACATCTATTCTATTACAACTTTTGTAAGAGACTCAGATTGAGTGTTTAATTCCTACTGAAGAATGGAGTTCATCTGGTAGGCTATAGAATCAGTAAACTTTAGAGCTAGAAAAGACCTTAAAGATCACTTACTACAATCCTTCAGTTTCCAGAGACAGAAATGAAGGTTCAAACAAATGAGTGTTTTCTCAAAGGACATTCTTCAAATTAGCTACTGAACCAGGGCTTTCGTAGCCCAGAGTCCCGTTTAGTGTGTTTTTATGTCACATTTATTTTTATCTTTTCAGTAGCCTAGTGTGGAAATCATTTGTGATGTTCACCAATATTTTCTTTGGAGAGCAAAGGAAGTTAAGTGTGGCCATGTGACTTGTTTTAGCCAATGAAACGTGAGAAGTGAAGTGCTTCACTTTCACTTTAAGAAGCAGTATGTAATTTACCAAGATCCCTTTCTGCTGCCATGGCAACAGGCAACATACTAGATAATAGAGGTTCCACCGGCTGAGGACAATGTAGAGCAGAGCCTCAGATGACACATAAAGGATCCATAGCATGAGTGAAAATAAACCTTCATTAGGCTTAAGGGATTTGGAGATTGTTTGTTACTGCAGCATCACCTACCCTATCCCTAGCTGGTAAGTCTGAGCTTTATATCATTCCCATGATGCACCTCAGTGCACAAAGACTTAGGGGTGAAATCAGAATGCAGCTTCATTAAACATTCCAAATTCCATGTATCACCAGGATTCTTTCTTCCTCTTGGCTTATATTAAGAGTGAGGGATGTACTTCATTACAAAGAATGAGTATTTCAATAGCTTCTCATTCTTGGAAATATTCTGCAGGTAAGTGCCTGGTAGAAATTTCCTCTAGACTTAGAGTTACAAACATAATGAATTAGGTTATTTTAATAAGTTCAGTAAGTTATGACCTCAAATGCATCATCCTGTTCTTACACACCCATATATTGTGCAAAAATCTTTGGTTTTCCTGGAAACTTTTTATCTATATAATTCCCACTCCTTTTAAGGTTTCCTACCTTTATAAGCACCAATATTATAGCAAATTGGTGCTTCAAAAATATCATATCATTTGACATTTCAAAGTAATGCTTGTAAAATGAATGGAAGATTTTCACAGAGTAGTAAGAGAGCCTGGGTGACTTTGGGTAAGTCACTCAGCCTCCTTGGGACCGTTTCTCCCTCCATGAAACAAGGACAGTAATAGTACATGCCTCTCACAGTTACTGTGAGAATGAAGGTGGGTCGTGCATATCCTGAATGGTTCCTAATAAGTGTACAATGTTAACTGTGAATTATCTGAGCCATGGAATGCTTAGAAATCTAGAAAGTCGACTCAATTCAGACCTTTCACTTTACAAGAAGGTTGCATTCAGAAACTATTTTGTCTACCAAATTGTGGTTTTCTGGAAAATATGTAAAAATTATGGTCCTGCCTCCATGGTGAGGGTTTTAACACACTTTTGGAAACAAAAATATGGATAAGGGGGTTAGTGTTGCTAAAAGTTTGGAAAAAATTTCCAAACCCTCCACCAAGGGCATAGATCCAGCTGGGAAAATCTTTAAAGGACTGGACTCATTTATACTTTTTCCATCTTAAACACTTGACCTTTTTCAGGTTTATACTACAGCTCACAAAATGCTAAAGCTTAAAGGAGAATTGAGAGCTACCAAGGGACTGAAAGGTGAGGTAAGGCCCCTAACTTGTTTACGTACCTCGACTTAAATTTTTGTTACAAGTGTCTTCTTTTCAAATTGCATGACTCAGAATTCCAGGTAGAAGCCCCACAAAATACTGAAGACAGAAAAAGGCAGCAGCGTGTTTAAAAGTCCAGGTCAGCTTAGGTGAGTCTGGGTCTATATCCAATGGCAGAATGTCATTGGGCATGTTGTTTACTCTTTCTATACATTATCTTTCCCAAAAATATGAATGATGAGCACCTATTTCAAAGACTGGCTAGGAAAATTATAAGACACTGCATGTAAAAAATACCTAATAAATATTTACTGTTGTTGCCAAAAACATTCTTTTTATCTAGAATACTATAAAATAGAATGTGAAGTGTTATGATTTGTCTAGTATTTTGGTCAAATGGTGTATAACTACCTGACTTTTTCCAGAAAGTATTGAAGGGGCTTATACTGAAGGGGTTCCACTTGACATATGGATTTTAACAGACCTACCAAGAGATGAGTAGCTTCTAAAACAGGAATTTCTGCTCGTTTCTGAGGGATAGATGGAGCCCTAAGGGGGTAGCAGGAAATAAGGATCAGGTATGAATTTTCTAGAAGATCATTCCTTCATGTCACTGATATCTTTGGAATAACTTTGACATGTTAGGAGCTGGGAACATCTATTATGTTAAAAGGATAAACAAAATAGTCAAAGGTCCTTAGTCTCTTGGGGCTTACCTTCTAGTGGAATAATTACTCCAGGAATATGATGGCAAAAAATACATGGCGATTGGACAAGTACCAACAAATATCAGCCCACATTCCATAGATGACTGATATATAGGTCATGCGCACCCTAAATCATATAAAGTGTGCCTCTGTTTAAAAAATTTAGAAGACAATAAAATATTCTTATTCTTCACTATATGAACATAACTGGTTCAAAAATTTTTATTATAGGCAAAATTGTGTGAATATCCATTGATTCCCATCATAAATAATGCAAAAAGCACAATGTTTCCATAAGCATAAAAGTTAGTTCAGGAATCTGGTTAATAATATCAATACTAGTGTTTAAAATTACTATAGGCAACTATAAACTCTATTATTACATAGTAAAAAAAATAAAAATTCCTGAAGCAGCATTAGTTTTAAAGGCTCCTTGCTTTCTTTTTGTAGCTATCAAAATATCTCTTTCTCTACTATAGTTGAGCATAGTTTCAAATACAATAATATCAAACATAATAAAATAGTATAAAACCATTCAAAAGAATGAAAGAATTACAGGACATTCTGAACCTAATAACACACCTTGCTTTTTAAAGAATAACTCTCACAATAAATTGGTATCTGTTGAATGGTTGCAGTATTCACGTTGTTTAAAAGTGATCTTCCATTGTTTGTTGGAGATTTTTGTCCTTGTCCTAAGGTAAGTAATTTCTCAAAGATGATGACCTTTATAGTGATATCCTCTGAAATTCTTCTGGAAACTGCCACCCAATTTTCACCAAGCTTTCTTGTTCAAGTGCCAAATCTCCGGGAATGTTGCCACTTTGAATCTTGTAATGCTCTTCAACTCTGAAAGTGCTACATATTCACAAGCTTAAATTTAATCTCAGCTCCCTCACCACAAAAAAAGAAGCATGAAACTACCTGTTAATACTTTGAAGTCTACAACAAAATTTCTCTCCCTCTTTTGAGAAATATGTTTGAGAAGGCATGCTCTTTGACAAAAGACTCATTTAATCAATACAGAAAATTTGCCTCAGTAAGTAACCTATTTTCCAATATCATGAGTGTGTTAGCAACTGCAGAATTAGCACTCACCACTTTGTCTGTAGGTTGGTGGCTTGGCTGATGTCACAAGCTCCTAAGCAAAGTGACCAGATTCCAGCCTTATATAAGCAAAAACTGGGTATCTAAGTACATGGCTTGTTATTTCAGCCATCACTAATGATTTCAGATCCAGGACAGGATCAGATGATGCCTCAGGGTCATCATTATGACCCTCAGTTCATCTCATGGCCCAGTACTGGTACACAGATACGAGTGATGAAATGTCACATTAAATCTATTACTACCGCATAGTGATACTCAAAAGACATCTGCCTGGAATTTAATATCCATAAGCTAGGTGGAAATATAAATAGTTTATGATTAATATTTATGCAAGATACTAGCAAAAAATTAGATTTGCTTGACCCCCAGAAAACCTCGCCTTTCTGGGGTTCTGAGGTAAGCCTAGTATCCTCTTTACACTATCTATAGTTAAAAATGGAACATGGTTCATGGAAATCATGTTACTTCCCTTCAAGCCTTTTTTACTCCTGTTCTAGTGCATCAAAACCTCTTCATGATCTGGTCCTTAGGAACGAATGATTAAGTTTTTATTTTAAAAACAAATTTCCTTTGCTATTCCATAAAACACATTTGTTATTCAACTAGTATAGAGAGTCTTCAAAGAAAGATAATTTATCCCCAACCTCTAACTTTGTGAATGAAGAAATTTCCTCAGAGACGCTGAGCCAATGCTAAATATCCAAATTAGATGAGATCATCTACAGCAGAGATCCAATTCTGAAGCCCTGGTGGTATAAAAGAATAGGGCTAGTAAGTCTTGTACTCCAAGGACATCTAAAACTAAAGAGAGGATATTTTTATTAGCCTGAGAGAGAAGGTCTGTTAATTTAGGATAGAGTTGCATATCATTGGCATTTTGTTAGTGAGTCCTCAGTGTGCTGAGCTCCACGTGAAGAAATCTGGTGATGTGGTCCTCATTTAAGACACATACTTCAGCATCAAGGCAAGACTACAGAGAACTAGGCTGTCCTGTAGGGTAGGCGTGGTATCATCACCTACTTTGCTCATAGATCCCAAAGGAAAGTGGTTCTGTGGCAAGAATAGAGGGGGGATTCCTATAACCCCATTCCCAGTAAGGCTCCATACCCTATTACCCATGTGGCAACCATGAGAAAAGGGATTGAAAGTACTAGAATCAAATTGCTACTCCTTATTGAGTCAAAGATTTTGTTTCCGAGTTAGAAAACATTGTACGCACATCAGTTTTTAAAACCACTCTACATATACTCTCTTAAGAGGGTTCCTGGTAATTGTCTTAATGGTAATTACATGCTTGGGGCAGTTGACATCCACTGTGATTTTTCTGAAAAGTGAGAGACGAGGGCAGAAGCAAGAGAGGAGGAGGGAGAGTTTTGAGATAATGAAATCGTTTTAATGATAGAGCCATGCCGTTAACCTAATTAAACTATAAAGCAGTTTTTAAAAAAAAAAAACCACAGGTACTAAATGGAAATGAAGAAATAAATCAACTGAGACAGCAGCACTTCTGGGAAACCTTCTGAATTCCGAATATTCTGACATTGCAGTGTCTGATTCTCACATTGTCCTCTGGCCCACCTTGACCTTGCGCAGAGGTCTCTTAAACTGACCTGTACAATAAGGTTTAATTTACAATGTCCATGTCAGGTCTCTAGTTCCCCTGGGAATGTGTATTCTGTAGCTCATATATTTCAAAAGAGCAGTCTGTGAGATGTGGTGGTAGAGTACTGGTTACATGGTCAGAAGAATAGATAAGGGACTTTGGGCACTGTGGCTCAGGTTCCTGCACCATTTCTGTGCATTCACCTCTGCCTTGCCTCTTAGAATTGCCCCAAGATTATTAAGGTCATTTTTCCTACAAAAGCAAAGAGTCAGATGTCCTTGGGAGATTGTATCCCATAGGGCAGCTCTCAGCTGTTAACTGGTGCCAAATTTGGCAACTTAACTTTCATCACCATCCCTCAAGACAGACTCTACAGTATAACTTATACTCTGGAGATCCCTGTATGATCAGCCTAAAATGACCCATGAGACTGTCTGAAATTGCTTAGTTTCCTCTCCTTCCCTATCCTGCTTCCCCTTCTTCCTTCTTGGTTTCTCATGGGAGTGTTTCTTTAATAGATATCACAAATCTTCACATAGGAAGCCACTTCCGGGCATTCTAACCGAAAAGATGGGCACCTCCTTATACATGCTTCAGCCTCAGTTCCAGGATCTAAAGCTCAGAGGTGATAATGCCTGTGTTAAGTGTGATTGAAAAGCTAGCAGAATGATAGGACTGAAACACTGCATAGGTTCACAGAGGGCTTTTTCCTAATTGCTTCCACACTTGCCACCCACAACTTTGAGAGTGAAAGTGGCATCGTGATGAAGAATCTACCCATCTACCAGATCTCCGCATCCCACCACCTCCCCTCCCAAGCTGCTACACTTCATAGTCTATTTTGGTCTCAGTCACTACTTTTCATCTTAATCTTGCAATAGTTAGCTAATCCTTTTCACTCATAATCAAATACAGGACCTTACCCACTTAGCAAAGGTGTTCCCACTGGTGAACCCCTGCAAAGGAAAGCACTAAGTGTTATAAGTGAGGAAGATTTTGGTTAATGAGTAAAAAGAAAAAGACTTCAGCATCCCACATCAGCTCCATCACTGATTCATTCACTACAGTCTTGACAAGTTCATTTGACACCTCAATATGTTCGTTTTACCAGTGGCAGAACTATTAATATTTATAGACAGTTCACTGGGTACCTGGAATTACTCTAGACACTGGCTTCCTTTTGAAAAATAAGGGAATTGTCTGATGTACCCACAGCAGTGTGGTGGAGATTAATTAATATAAATAAGTAATTGTCTGAATAATGTAGAACACTCAGACACCTCACAAATGGATAGTGTGTAAATGTTACACAGGATGAATAATAATAGCAATGACTTGATGGACAAATTTCTAGCAAATTTAAAATCCCTGTCAACTGTTAAGTGAAGGAAAGTAAGCATTTTCATGAAAGTTTGTAATTGATGCTTTGTTTCTCTGGCTGCCTAGGTGGGGGAGAGAGACGGAGAACTCAACAGCCTGAACAGTAAGCTCCTGAGCCTACAACTTGACATCAAGAATCTGCATGATGTCTGTAAAAGGCAAGGGAAGACTTTGCAGGAGAACCAGCTTTGTGTAGAGGAGGCCATGATGAACAACAGCCACGTAAGGAACTAGACAGTGGCTACCCACCTCCGCTCACTCGACTGCTCCTGTCCCTTGGGCAGGAACAATAGAAAGTTTATTCCGCTGTCACGCAAGAGTACTTACTGAGCTAGCAAAGAGAAAGAATTAAACACATGCACCCTAACACACACAAAGCCCCATTCTTGCCCTTAGAAGTTTTCAGTCTAGCTGTCTACAAGGCCATTTACATCCGAGGCATTATCTTTTCTTTATCTGGCCTTTCACACCTGATTTATAGCCAATGGCTCTGAAAATACCACATCTCCGTAACAGAAGGAAAGTAGTGTCTCCTATTGGAACATAGACAGACTTCTGAGTCAACCATGAAAATAAAAGCCACTGCACTTGTCTTGTAGTATCACTGCTCGTCAGTTATTGCCACACTTGCCTCTCACTGGCTATGAGCTTTTCTTCTGAGGCCAGAACCCAGTCACACGACAAACTGAAGTCCCAAAAGAGTTAATACCCCTAGAAACAGTCCTCAAACATGAACAAATAGGGAGATGGCTGTTTAAGAAGCTCTCTCCCTTTCCCCTTAGAAATTAACTCAAGCATGCTCTGTTGTCTCCCAGAATTCCTCAACGGAACTGAGCCCTAATGCTGACAGTAGTAAGCTTGATAACACACTCTTCATCAGTTTCCTTCCCTCCTTTGTCTATTTCCCACATCCTCTACCAGAGTCCTATGATCGCTGCCACATAAACTACTATTTGATACTCAGTTCCTTGTCACAGGGCCTGCTTTGGGAGTACACCCAAGCCAAGACACTCAGTAACACCCCACACTTGTGTGAGCAGTGAGACCTGGCATGACCATCTTCCTATAATTTTGAACTAATACTGATCTGTAGTACAGGGAGTTCACCAGCCAAGGAAGTTTTGTGTTACCTCTCTTTGGAAACTCTAAACCTAAGGTCTTTAAAACCAGTCTATATTTATTCACACAAGTCAGGGAGCCCACTAGAATATATTTTCCCACTACTCTCTAAAAATTTCCTTGTAGTCTTTACTTATGTTTGATAACTTGACATCTACATATACTTCAGACACAAGCATTTGCTGAACCCCCAAGTTAGCCTCTTAACTGGCATGCAAGCAGCCACTGTGTTTCTTGCAGTCAAGGATCTGTGTTGCTTTTTTATTTTCATTGTGTCTGTTAGCATTCTCTTAGGAGCTGTCACCTCACTACAGAAAGCACAAATTGTTCTCTGTAATGCCCTAAAAATGCCACCAACAAAGCAATTCTACCTCATCTACTGAGTATTGCTATCCTTTCCTCAGGAAGTCATAAATACAGAAAAATCCGTTGGTTTTCCTAAATGAATCTTGGGAAGAAGATTATTATCATTTTCTTCTTTCTAAATATTAACATTTTAGTATATTTTCACCATTGCTGTCGTGAGTTTACTTACTCCCCTACCCAGAGAAAACCATGTGGCCTATTGGCAACTTGCAAGGAGAAAAGCATTAAATTGCACTTTATTATTCTAATTGCCCAGAAGAAGTTCTAACAGCTTGAAACAAGCTTTAAAACAAGCTCTTTTTTTCTCCAGCACTTAGTGCAAAATTTAAATTGCAGACTATGCATACAAATACACAATTACATGTAGACATATACTCATCTACTCAGAAAAATCCCTTTAAGGTCTGCCCTCCACAAGGAAATGTAATATGGGAGCAAAGCAAAAACCCAAGACTTTCTGGAATTTTGACTAATATCTAACACATAGCTGGAGAAATATGCAGAAGGTTATGGTTCACGACCATGGTTAAAGAGAAAAGTAAAATATTATATCAGATGTTATGTGTAGCAAAGAGTGAAAGGGAGGAGGTGGATGGTAGGAAGGAAAATGCATGGCCCTGTAAATCAATAGTACATTATGCTCTGAAACCCAGGAACGTAGCAAGGACTAACATGACACAAGCAAGGTGCCCAGGCTGCAGAATTTATGGGTACTCACTCAGCAAGTATCAACTTGAACTTGCTTCACTATGAGCCTGAGTGTCTCCTTAAATGGTGCACCTCATTTCCTTCACTCTCTAGTCCTGGCCCTGCCCAGAAATAAACCAACCAACAAAGTTTCAAAGTGAGAAGAAAAAAAAATAGCAGAGATATCATAACAAAATTATGATCAAATCAGAAGTGAAAGACCTGTATGAGCAATTTTCCCAGGCTGCATTCCCGGCTGGAGTCATTGGGAACAAACTGATATTCAGAAGAACTCAAATTGTCAAATTAATCTTTGGTGTATGGAAGACATTGTTTTTTAGCATAAAACTACTTCAGGTGAATTTTCTGCCTGAAGATAAAAGTCATTTAACTGAATATATGAAGATTAGTAGAATCTTGATGGGCATGATTATACAATATTATTTTTAATCATTGGTAATGAAAAAATATTAAGAGAATCTGCTAAATCCATGGTGGAATTCTGGATTGAATCTTGGAGCAGAATAAAAAAGAAACATGTTCATGGAAAAACTAGTGAAATCCAAAATGAAGTGTTGAGTTAAATTCAAATAATCTACCAACGCTATTTTTTTTTATTTTGTACAAATATACTAGCTTATGTAAGAAGTTAAAGTGGGCGTGGTGGCACACACCTGGGATCCCAACTACTTGGGAGGCTGAGACAGGAGGATAACAAATTCAAGTCTAGCCTACCTTAGCAAGACCCTATCTCAAAATTTTAAAAATTTAAAGGTCTGAGGATATAGCTCAGGGCAGAGGCCATGAATTCAATACCCAGTACTGAAAAAAACAAATTAAGGGAAGTAAGTAGATGAAGAATCTATGGAAACTCTCTGTGCTACTTTTGGAATTTTTCTACAAATCAAAAATTATCCCAACATGGATTATTTTTTTAAATAGTAAATCTCAGGACTTGAGTGAGAATAATGTCTAAACCACAAAGATACATCTAAAAGAAATGTCACCTAAACACAGAGCCCTACAGTCTACAAGCATAAGAAATGTACCCTATGAAAGACATAAGAAATATAAATATAAATCTACCTGAATGATATAAGGCTAAGAGTCCTAAGAAATATCCCACTGAAAACTTCAAAGACAGAAGATGAAGATCATGGCAAAGACTTAAAAAAAAATATAGACTTTTTAGTTTTTCAATTTAAAAAAAATTATCAAGAATCCAGTTGTATTAACCAATGACAAAAGAGAACAAAAACTAGAATAGGAATAAAATGGTTAAAAAGTATTGTAAAAAGGCGGCTTTAAGCAAATCAGCGGGGCCTGATGACATTCTTAAGAGTACTTAAGGAATTGGCAGGTGTTATTACATAGCTGCTAGTGATTATTTTTGAGAACTCAAGAGGATAAAGAAAGTCCCTGTAGACTGAAAAAAAAGGTAAATGAAGTGCTCATCTTTTTAAAAAGGGGGAAAAGGACAATCCTGGTAATTACACACCTGTCAGCTTAACTTCAGTATCAGGGAAAATATAGAATTTAACATCAATCAATTAGAATCAACTTAAAAAGCACAAAGTATTGGGTGGAAACCAATGTGACTTTTCAAAAGACCAATCATGCCAGGCCAATTAATTTCCTTCTGTGATCAAGTGGCCACATAGGCAATGAAGGAGCAATAGCTATAATCACTTTGACCACAAGTAAGACTAAAAGGCTGACTAAATACAGGAACAAATTTCTGTGTGCGGCCATTGCCTTCCGCATTTGTAAGTGGCTGACACCAAGGCGTGAATCTAGCCGAGAAACCTGGTGGGCCTCCAGGTGGGAGCCTGCACATCCTTCTCTGAACAGTCACCTTCAGAACCAATCTTACTCCCATTCAGTCAGCTCCAACTTGCTCATTTTCTTCAGATCTCTGTTTAAAAGTCAAAGAAGCATACAATAAAACATCTATGTCTTCACTAGAGGAAAAATCTCTAAGAAAGACAAGGGGTAAGAAATGCATTGGTTTCTTTATGAAATTGTTCTTTGCACCTATATAAGTAAAAAGTATTAAGGTTGGCATTTTCTACTCATTTAGAATTAAGAAAGACTTTTGGATACCTAGGATAAATAAGTATAAAGTTAATAGGTCTTGAATAAGTCTGGGCATTCCTTTGAAATGTGATTCCTCCAAACCCTTAGGCATTAGTGTGTAAATGTTTAAAGTTCCCACTCAAGAAAACTACAATTTCTCCACAAATATAAACTGTTCCTGGATTTTTATAATCAGGTAAATTAAGTCAGTACTGTATCTGTTCTCTATTAGAAGAATTGAGAGAACTCATCAGCCGGATGAGTCCTCCATGTTACTTCAGACCAAAATTAAGTCCAGAAGGTTCAACGTGACCTCTGGGGAAAAGAATTTGTTAATAGCTCATCAGGATCCTTGCTAGGCTGCTAGCTTTATATGTACTATTTAGGAAAAGACATTCTTTGCCCACAGGAAACTTTAAAGCCAAAGAGCAATTCTGAACACATCTAAGTATAGATGACATACTAGGTACTATGAGGGGATACCCTAAAGAAAGCCCTTGTCATTTTGTTTATGTGGGTTTTTTGTTTTTGTTTTTGTATCCTGAGACAGTGTTTTACTAAGTAGTGCCAGTTGGCCTCAGACTCAGTGATCTTTCTGCCTCAGCCCTCCGAGTGCTGGGATCACAGGCATGAGCCATCACACCTGGCTTGTTGTTGTTCTTTAATCTTTGTCTTTTAAACAAAGAATGTTTCTCTCTTTCTTTTGGGCCATGAAGAGAAAATAAAGACATGGAAAGAAGAAGAAGAAAAGAAAGAATGCACAGGAGAACATAGCTGGTTTTCAGTTGGGTCATATATGTCCAGGAGTAAGGAGGGAGTTCTGATACAAAAGTTACATGAAAACACTAGAAGCACCAGGAATCTAGCTTCTTAATCCTAAGAGATCAGTTCACCTTCAACAAAGCCAGCAGAAAATGGACTTTAGCAAAAATGATGAGGATTTTATTGACCATTTGTTCACTAAAATAAGGCCTTATGAATTAATCCTATTCCTGGGAAGTTGTTCTTTTGCTTTAGTTCTGTCCATGTTAACTGTCTGTCATCATTTTTCCCAAGTGTTTCCCCATTTCCTCTGCTTATCTGATAGACAGAGGATGTGGGCTCCCCAGGACTTCCCTCTCACGATGCGTGTGCATATGTGCGCACGCAAGCACATGCACAACACTACTCCCAACTCTCTTTTCTCTAAATCTTATTCACAGTTGAGTTTTAAGAATGGCATCATACTTATCCTGGAAAAAATAAAAATACTGAGAAATAATATTTAACAGAAATGTTGAAAATTACAGCTACACAAAGTACGAAATTGGATTTTGTTTGGCTTAGGGAAGAAGTCTCAACAACTTCCCTCTAGCCATATGTGTCAGATATTTAGGCCAAGAGTACAGCTTGACTTTATGTAGGCTTTCTGTTGCCTGGTAACCAAAGTGGTCCATTTTCTCTGTCTTCTCAATTCCAAAGCGTTTAGGGTGAGATAAACTTCAGGGAAACTGGGAAAGAGTAACTCAGACAGAATGGACACAGTCAGCTGTTGTCTTTCTAGATCTGAGCTGAGTTAAGCCTCCTTCCCTTTTTACTTGTGCTGCCACCACCCACTTTCACTAGAGAAGATTTTCTCTCTTTCAGATACCAGCTTAATCTCATTAAAATCCAGTTTCTCTGGCCAAATCGCTGAAGTCATCTTGTCTTGGATGACCGTCATTTCCCACCACGCAACATCTAACTGAGCAGTGAATTACGTGGATTCTATTTTCAAAACGTATCTAGAATCCAACCATTTCTCCCAACAGCTGCAGCCCCCACTTTGGTCTACACCATCTTTACTTGCCTCAGTTCTTTTAGTACCGTCCTTTATGAACTTTCTGCTTCTGCTCTGCCTTCCTACAGTTGGTTTACAATGAAGCTGTCAATGTGTCCTTTATAAAATTTAAAAGAGATCACATAATTGCCCTGCTCAGTACCTTCCAATAGCCTTTCATGTCCTCTTTTTTTTTTTTCACATCATCTGGCATTTTCTCCCCTCACTTTCACTACTCCAAGCAGAACAAAATGCCTGACACTCTTCGGGGATAATCAATACCACCAGGCATGTTCCCACTTTCATGATTGTACTATTATCATTCTCATTCTCTCTCTCTCTCTCTCTCTCTCTCTCTCTCTCTCTCTGGTACATTCTTGCTAGACATTTCTACCAGGCTCCGTCTCTTGCTTCCTTCATGTTTTGCCTCAAGTTTCATCTTCTTAATGAGGTCCTCCATAAAAACATTCAATTCAAAATTATAAACTCTCCCATCCTAGCATTCCTCATCTTTCTCCTTGCTTTACTCTTGCCTATAGCACTTTTAATTTACTTGCTCTGATTGCTTTCCCTTCTCTTAGATGCAAACTCTATGAAGGCAGATATTGTGTTTGTTTTAAACATTGTTGTATTCCTATTACCTAGCATAGTACTTAACATAAGTATGTCATAATCCCGGTCAAACAAACTAATTACATGAAACCATCATATACACACAAAGACTGGTATGCTCATGTTCATAGCAGCATTAATAGCCAAAAACTGAAACAGTTCAAATATCCCTCAACTGGCAAACAAATGAATAAAATATGATATAGTTGTATAATGAAATACTCTTCTACAATGAAAATACACAAACCCTGATTCTTCCTGCAACCTGAATGAACCTCAAAAACATGCTGAGTTAAAGAAACCAGACACAAAAGATGACATATTACACACTCCTATAATCCCAGTACTCAGAAGGCTGAGGCAGGAGGATCATTGCAAGTTCAAGACCAGCCTGGGCTTCAAAGTGAGCCCAAGGCCAGCCTGAATCACATAGCAAGACCCTGTCTCAAAAAGACAAAAAAAAAATTATGCAATTCCGTATTTGACATGTATAGAAAATGCAAAAACTGGCAAGAAGCACATTAATGGTTGTCTGGCCCTAGGGGTAGGAACAGAATGAACTGTACATGGTCATGAGGGAATTATAGGATGCTGGTAATGCTCTAAAACTGCACTGTAATGATTGCAGTATAACTCTATAAATGTATTACAAGTTATTGAATTTTATACTAAATATTATAATATATAAATTATGCCTCAATAAAACTGCAAAAAAGTTAATTTTTTAAAAAGCTTGAAAGCTGTTATGTTAAATAAGTACTCTGTTAATGAAACCAAGTCCACAGCTCAAATTCCTGGGGACCCGTGAAATTTTTAGTAGTCTCTCTTTTCATTTCTTTCATCTAATACATAGTGATGTATGAATTGCTAATCTAAGACCAACAGGAGAAGACTTGGTCCCTTGCCCTCCAGGAGTTTATAATCTAATTAGAATAGGTGTAGAATGAAAAATAAACATGCAAGGTCCCTGATACTGATGCAAAGACAGCTGATCAGAGCAAAACAAGAACAAGATTCGAGCAGGGTCTTCAAGTATGAGCAGAAAGATAATAAGCAGACATGGAAGCTTAAGACCGCCCTCATGATGCCCTCTTTACCCACCTCTCTTTCACAGGTCACTGTCATATGAGATAATGGGCAAAGAAATATAAAAAGCATTAGTGCAGAACTTCAGTTATTCTAGAAAAACAACTCAGGGATGTATCTTACCACCTGAATGCCTGGTAAAGTAAACGTAAATGAATAGAAATGGAGTATGGGCCCAGCTATATTTCTAGCAGATTGTGGATCTGCAGAGAGCACACATACACGCATGTGTGCATGTGCACACACACAACTTTCATGTAGGATGACATCTTGCAGAAGAAGATGGAGTCGGTGCAGCTGTAAACAATATTTCTGCATTTTTCCAGGATTCCAATATCTTCAAGAATTCACCCTTACCAAGAGTGATGGTGCATGCCTGTAACCCCAGCACTTGGGAGGCTGAGGCAGGAGAATCATTGTGAGTTTGAGGCCAGCATGGGCTATGAAAAGTGTTCAAGGCCAGCCTGAACAGAGCAAGACCCTGTCTCAAAAAAAAAAAAGAAAAAAGAAAGAAGAAAGAAAGAGAGAAAGAAAGAAAGAAAGAAAGAAAGGAAAGAAAGAAAGAAAAAGGAAAAAAAAGTCCTTGATCTCTTTCAGTGCTCCTTTGCCTAGATTTTTTTTTGCGGGGAGTACGGGAGATCAAACTCATGACCTTGCGCTTGCCAAGTAGGCACTTGTGCCGCTGAGCTAAATCTCTGGGTCTGCCTAGATATTTTAATACCAAACGTAGTCCATAAACCCTGACCAAAAATCCATTTCCTTCCAAGTCAATTGTGTTCTGTATGTGTAAAGACAAAACATTACCAGTGTTACTTACATGTACATTTTTTTCTTCTGACTTACAATAAGCTTATGATAGCTAAGAACCTTCTTATTGAGTAACACTTACAAAGTACTATATTTTTCTATGAATAGAATGAAATGGTTAATAAGTTCTCTTAGATGTGAATGGTTGAATAAATGAAAAACATCAAAGAATCCCTGCATCTTTAGTGACACTCTAAAGCCTTCCTGTATATTCTGTCTGTATTATAGAACAAGAAACAAGCACAGACATTACCATTCGAGGAGTCCCAGGTAGATTTTGGGTCTACTAAAGAGTGTCATCTGAGACAACTTCAGCAACTGAAGAAAAAATTGCTGGCCCTTCAGCAAGAACTGGAGTTTCGCACGGAGGAGTTGCAGACTTCTTACTGTTCTCTCCTGCAGTATCAGTCCATCCTGGAGAAGCAGACTTCTGACCTGGTCCTTCTTCACCATCACTGCAAGCTGAAAGAAGATGAGGTATCACTATACTAACTACAGAAATGTCCTACCTGCCCACGGATCTATAGAAATCAGGCCAGCAATCCAACCCAGAGAGAAAGTAAATGCCAGACTCAATGAGGAGAGCGTCACAACTTCTTGAGCAGGATTTATGAATTTTCCCTCTTTGATTCCTAGTTTTTTGAAGCTGAGCAGAAAAGAAAGGAAACATAATGCCATAATTGGGTTAGCTGTCCGGTGTTAGTGCGTGTGGGGTATGTGAGCTGCGCGCGCATGTGTACACAGGAGCCCATCCTCTCCCTTCTGCTACCATTGCAACTGAAATGCAAAAGATTTGAGGTCCCTGAAGGTTAATTTTTAAAAGGTATAAGGTCCATCAAATCAACTATTTTTAGATAAATCAGGTCTTGATGATATGTATGATGCACAGTTGATAAGAAAATCTGACATTGAATTGAGAGCGCTAGATATTTTTTCAAACTGGAGTTTTAGATTCTCTAGACTTGGCCTAAGTATATTCTGGACTTTCATTTATATTCATGTTCCAAGGCAGTATTTTTTAAACCACAGTAATATCCCTGTAGAATTCCAAGTAAATTTCAAAGAACAGAGCTACAGAACTAAAGTCAGGTGAGTATTTACAGCAATAAGACCATGGTTTGGAACAGTGGGGCCAGCAGACTCTTAATGGGGCTTCCCTTGGCATTTTCTTTCTTCAGATTTAAGGAAAATTCAAAGAAGTGTTTTAGACAGTGTTGTTCTATAGGAACCAACTTCAGGGACTTTGAAATAAAGAGACCTAGAAAATAGAATTTTAAAAAGCCAAAGGAAAATTTGCTAGAAAGCATTGGGAAGGGAAGGAACAAAGAAAAAATATCTTGCAAAATATAATCTAAGACAAAGTCTATGAGCACAAACTATAGTTCAATAAAGCTAATGTGCAGGTATGTTAAAACTGGTTGATTTGCTGTAATTAAAAAGAGTCCAACCTAAACAAAGTAACCCTAGATTTATTGAGATAGCATATAGTTGCAAAGCATGGCAAATAAATAACAGTTTACTTCTGTGTTGTATAAAAAAAGATCAGAGAAAAATGATTTTTACTATAATGACAACTGCACTTGTCACATCAGTTCATGGCTTCCATTCTCTGGGTCGCCTGGGATGCTACTGGAACTCCAGCCATCACATAATCCAAATGAAGAGGGGCATAGGAAGAAAAGCATACGCTTTCTTTTCAAGAACACTTTCCAAAAGCCCCACACAACACTTATATATCACTGGCCAGAATCAGTCACATGGCTACAGTTAGTTTCTAGGACCCCCAGGAAACGTACTGCTTCAGAAGGTGTATCTCCCAACAGACAGGTTCTACTGGGGGGGGTGTCAGGGAATAAATACGTGAACCAGCAAGTAGCAGTCAGTGTCATAGATTTTGAACTGACAAAGCATTAGCAATTTTGGTTCCTCCAATGCTTTGTTACACAGAAGCATCAAACTTTTACCTAAGGCTGGCTTCCATCCACAGCAGAGCCCATAGTGGTAGTGCACCAAAGGCACACATGTCGCAGCAGGTTGCTATCACTGAAAGCTCTAAAAAGGTTGGCCATCACTGTGAAGACAACAATGTGATGAGTTAATGCCGGAGGTGATTCCAAGAAGCATACCAGGAAGTGAGTCAAAGAAGGACAGGAAGCCCATGAAAGAAATTGCTATGGATCAGATGCACTGGGGTTTGATCCTCCTGGAGAGCTCTGGGAGATACTAGAACATGCATCAGGGTGAACCCACCAATCCACTCTAGTCATTGGCTAAGGGCTGCTCCTAGAGATGTTAATTCCTGAGCCCTTCTAACCTCCCCTTCCTGGGCCCCTGAAGCCGTCAGGCCGAATCAAAAATGGTTGCCACTGAATAGATTTAGTATACAAAGAAACTGTCAAGGGGATGTGAATAGAAGTTTGTAACTTCTGTTACAAACGTTTGAATAAAAAATATTCTTCACCTCTTTTTCTTACCTAATAAAGACCTTAAACTAAATGATCCTTTCCTAAGAAGACTCTCAACTATTAGGCAGCAAGTATAATTAGCTTAAATAAGTGGAACATGTTCTGTTAGAACTGGACTGTTTGAACCAATATTCCTTCCTCCTCAAGGAATCTCCTCTTAACTTCTTGAATGCACATAATTTGAGTCATATAATTTAGTGCACTCAGTTATATACAGTTTGCTAATTTTAAATCTTATCTCCTGAAGATTTTGAGAGTTTTAAACTCTTTGAGAGGTACCGTATGTCTCATATGTGTGGATCCCCTCTGCACCCCACACAATGTTCATGAGCTTTCAATACATATTTGTCAATTAGATGGCTAACTGATTAGAAAGAAAAGAAACCTATGTAAGGATTATGCAAATCTCACAGGAGCTTTGGACCATGCTCCCCAGTATCTCTTGGGAATGTTACTAATGTGGGCCTGTGTGCTTGAAGGCTCTACATTTTCCAAATTAGATCTCTAGAGAGGGCTTAGGAAAGAAAGAATGCTGGCATTCAAGCCCTTAAAAATATGGAGCGGTATGAATCCATTCTTATTCATCAGTAAGTATTTATTGAGCTCCTACACATTCTGGTAATAGACATGGTGCCTGCTTTTAAGAAGCTTACCTCCAAATAAGACAATTTTTTAAATTTCTAATCATTCACATCCTGATACTATGTATTGAAGCTTTTAGGTCTGTGCTGTGTCTATTCTGTTCATCTCAGTTTCTAGTTTAAATATAAGAGTGCTCTATATGGGGTCTTATAAACATGCACTTTCCTCATTAGAAAACCCTTGTTTCCAAGGGTTCAATGTGGCTTCATTCTTACACTAACGGGTGATTCTCTATGAAGAGGAAATGGGAAATCATAATGAGAACACGGGAGAGAAGCTCCATCTGGCACAGGAGCAGCTTGCGTTGGCTGGGGACAAGATTGCCTCCCTAGAAAGAAGCTTGAACCTCTACAGGGATAAATATCAGACTTCCCTGAGCAACATCGAGTTATTGGAGTGCCAAGTGAAGATGTTAGAGGGGGAACTCAGCGGGCTCATCAATCAGGTAGGACTTAAACCAGACCTCACAGTCCAGGAGTTCCTGTAAACCAACACTTTCCTGGACGGCTTGCTCTTGTGGGCCCAGCTGCCTCATCCAGAAACCCACCCTCCAACCCAGTGTCATTTCCTGCCCTTGAATTTGGTAGACATTCGTTCCTGAATTGCTAGTTTTTGCATCTCTTTTACTATTACTCCTGAGAAGTTTTGAAGTTGCTTCCATTTCAAATAAGGCAAAAGAATTACCAGATGAACTCCCCAATCTTGCATGTTCTCATGGAGATAGGCAGTGAGCTCTTCCAGTTCACAAGGCTCATGCAGACCACGACTTCAGGACCAAGCAGGAGGGAAAAGTCATGAAACTTGCCCATTCCATGGGAAAGAGGAACCAAAAAGATCAGGGTTTTCTTTTTCCTTTTAATTTCTTTTCAAATTGCACAAATAATGTAATAATATATGCTCCCCAGACAGAAATTTGGAGAGTAAATAGAAAATTTTGTCTTGAGCCTCTCTCTCACCAACTTTTCCTTATGTAATCACTTGAATAATGCATTGGGAATCTTCCCAGGGCTCCTCCTATACAGTCACATGAATAAAGGACATTACGTAAATTTTTTTACATAATGGACATTATGTAAACATTTAAAATGTTGTATGACTTGCTCCTAAAGTGCATATCTTAATTTCTTTTTGTCCCTACCTTGTTATATAGTACGGACATACCATCTGTTGACCTTTTGAGCTCTGTCACAAACTGTAATAAGCATTCTTATTTCTAGAGGGTAATTCCTGAAGTGATATTGCTAAATCAAAGGATATGCTTGTTTTCAATGTTTAAAGTTACTTCTAAACTGTATAAACCTAAAAAGTTTCTACCAGTTTGCACGCTTACTAACATAGGTAATGAAGAGCTTTTTCTCCATATTACATGTTTCATTCTTTCTGAGTTGTGCTAAATTGACAGGTAAAGAAGAGAAGAATGTTTTCTCATGACAATTGTCATTTTCTTTAGTTCTAATAGTTGCCAATTGGGTTCCCCAGGAAGAAGACTCTAATATGGGTTAGCATGTGGGACATTTTTAGGGAGGGACCTTAGTGTTAGCACCTGTGAAAAGAAGGAGTAATATGGCTGGGCTGTAAGAGAGGGAAGCTGAGCTGTGATGCAGTCACACAAAGACCAAGACGAGGGGCTAGAGGAGACTTCAGAGCTGTCCTAGATTGAGGGACAAGGACCTGGCCTGTGTACCTCCCTGTTGGTGAATTATTGGACATGGGCCACCCATAAGGAGAGAGGTAATCTTGGGCAAAGCAGTTTTCTTCAACCCAGGCAATCCCTACAGAGACTTGGGCTTTAAGTCTTCTAATACCAAAGGGGATATAGAGGTGCATCACAGCCTCTACCGCACTGAGAAGCTACCCAACACTCTTCACATTGGTTCAGGCAGAGTTCTGTTTTACACATGACTTGTTTTAATCCGTAACCCATTTTTAACTGAGTTAGCATTTTCTACATTGATTTATAGGACTTTCTTAATATATTACAGATAATCATCCTTAATTACATAGGCTGCTAATATTTTCCCCAGTCTGTAATTTTTCATTTTACTTTATTAACGTTATTTTTCACCACATGGAATTTTATTTTTTATGGATTTGAATCTGTCAGTTCTTCTGTATAGATTCTAGGCTTTATGTCTTGCTTAGAAAGAACCTTCTCTATTCCCAAGATTATAAAAGTTTATCTTATGTTCTTTTAGCACTTTATAATTTTGCATTTTTTATGTTTTATCTTTAATCCATCCAGAATATATTTTAATATTTATATAATGATATAAGGCTATAATTTTATGTTTATCTAAATGGGTCTCCAGTGGTCCCCAGATCATTAATTGAACATTCCTGCTTTTCCCTACAGAATCAAGTACCAACTCATAATCCTGATTCCTCTGTACATATAGTTCTTTCCAGACTCTATTATTTTGATCTTCTTTCCAGTTCTGGCATTGATGTCAGAATTTCCTGGTGACTTTATAACTGATAACATGTTTTATAGGTCCACTATTCCATAGTTCAAAATTTTTTTGTCCTTTTTGTCTTCTTGATGAAATTCAGATCCACATTGACTGATTTTTTCACTATTTATTAATTTGGAGGAAATTAGCATACCCTATGGGACATGACATACATATACTTTCATTCATATTTTCTTACGTGCCCTTCAGGAAGACCGTATGTTTTTCTGTATAGAGTTCAAATACTTCTTGCCCAGTTTATGTCTAGATGTATTACAGTTGTGTTTTCTTATGAGTAGGAACTTTCATACATTCAGTCTTAACAATTACTACTGAAGTCAGGTGTGGTGACTCATGCCTGTAATCCCAGCACTTAGTGGGCTGAGGCAGAAGAATAGTTGCAAATTCAAGACCAGCTTGGGCTACAAAGTTGGCTCAAAGCCAGCCTGAACTGCATAACAAGACCCTGTCTCAAAGACAAAAAAAAAAAAAGAATTATTACTGATGTAGAGGAAAACTTATCTCTTACTCTGTCACCTTACTGAGCTCCCTTAATGAATTTTCAGTTAAACATCGCAGATTTTTCTAAATTGCATTCACTTTCAAAATTTGTACAATTTATTTTCCAGCTTATTCCATTACCTAGAACCTCTAGAACAACAGAAATGTAGTATATCTTTGTGTTGCTCCTTGCTCTAAAAGAAATAGTTTTAATATCTTGCTATTAAGTATAATGCCTATTCTTGGCTTTTTTTTTTTTGAGGCAAAGTCTCACCACGTAGTCTAAAATGACCTTGAACGCACTATGTAGCCCAGGCAGGCGTCAAACTCATGGCAATTCTCCTGCCTCAGTTTCCTGAGTGCTGGGATTACAGATGTGTGCCACCATAGCCGGCCCTGTTTTTGGTTTTCTGTTAATACCTTTTTTCAAATTTAAAGTATTACTGTATCTAGCTTATCAAGAACTTTATATCAAAAATGAGTGTTCAATTTTATCAGATTTTTTATTACCATCTATCCTTCAATGAGGCAGATTATGTTTGATCATGATATATTATTTTAATAAACTTTTATTATTAAATTTGTACAAATTTTATTTTTTACATCTATTTTCAAAAATGAGATTAATTTGATGGTTTATGTTTTTGTGTTCTCATTATGTAATAACATATGAATTATGCCATCTTAATTGAGTTGGAAAGCTTTTCACTTCTTTTTAATCTCTGAAACTGTCCATATAACATTAACAATATCTATTCCTTTAAAACTACAAATAAATCCAACTATAACTTACTCTTTCTGCATTCCTGGAGTTTTCCATTTTCTGTAATAATTTCTTCTTAATTCTTTCCAAAACAACTGTGGGTGGCCAAATTTCTCAAAATTTTTATGTCTGAAAAAAGTTTATCTTGACATATTCTTGAATGCTAGTTTTGCTGAATATACAAACTTTCAAAAGTATCTTCCCTTGAGCCTTTATTGCTGTATTGCTATATAGTCTCGTACTACTCAGTACTAAGGATAGGTTGTTGGACATCAATCTGTTTCTCATTTTCTGTAGGTCCCCCATTTTATCTCTTTCAACTTCCAGAGTAAGTTTGTAGGCTAAGGATGTTTTTAGTTTACTTTTCATTAAGCCTCTCAACACTTAACTGACTTTTAATCTGAAGATCTACATTTTTCTCCAATTCAGGGAATTTTTCTTCTATTACTCTTAAATCAATTTCCTTTTTTCCTCCCATAGTATTAAGGACATATTACAATCCACAGATATCTTCCTCTTTCTTAACGTTTCCATTATATTTCCAATTCCTTTGCCCTCTTATACACTAAATTATTTACATAAACATCATTTGTGGTAAGTTCAGATTTCTGACTGACCTTTCTGCAGCTTGCTTATGGGCAGGTTTCATGCTCAGTGAACTTGAACTATTTCTAACTTTGCCTGAAAAAGCAGTTAGGGAAACGAGTTTGATGAGGATGGGATCTACCATCCAAACTAGAACCTTTGACTGTTTATATATTCTGTACATCAGTTCAGCCCATATTAGAACAGACCAAGAGAGGGTAGTAACTTTCATGCATGATTTCAGATGATCTGAGGAAGGATATTTTCTAAACAAAAGCATAGTTTTTAGAAATCATACTCAGATTAATGAGAGTATCAACTGTTAAAATTTCTTTGAAGGACAATTATATAATATCTATCAAGTTTTAAATATAAATTAGTATTCCTACTTATATAAACTTAATCTACACATTTACCAAAGTAGGTACTCAATGATTGGTGTGCAAAAGTATTTGTTTCAGCTTCATCTTAGGGGAAAAAAACTAAAAGCAATCTATGTTACTATCATTAAGAACCTAGACAAATATACTCAAAAGCACTTTGAAAGTACAATACAGAAGTACATGTGCTAATATGGATAAATCTCTAACATAGCTTAAGGAAAATCCATTTTTATGTTTCAAAACCCCAACATAATCCATATTTTATAGATCCATCTTTAGTATGTGAATAAAGTTCTAGAAGAACATGTGCAACTTGACATCTCTGGAAAATGGAAAAGGCAGGGGATTAGAGGTAGTGCTCAAGTAGAAATTTAAACTTACCTGTAATGTTACATGTTTTAGAACAATAATATAAACATTATTACTCACGTAATTTGAAATTAATCTTAAGAGTAAAATATATCTACAAATAACTATGTGGAGAATATCCTAAGTAAACTGTTGCATGAAAACACAATGTTTTGAATAGTGTGTAGAAGACTCTCATTTATGCAAAGAAACAGGTAGAGTTATATAAATATACATATATACATATACAAATATGCATAGAATGTCCCTGGAAAGATACCCGAAAACCTGGTAACACAGACTGTCACGAGGAGAAGACCTGAGTTTGTAGGTCATTGTATTCTCTCATGAACTATTTGGACATTTTACTCTGGATCTGCAGCAGTTAATTATTTTCTTTTAAGGAAACCGTATGTCCCATACATGGACATGCACATTTAGTGCATTGGTCTAGGAAATTTCTATGCATATGGAATTCTGAAGTCAACTCACAAACTGCAAATGAAACCAGTCCATTATTTTTAAATATCCCAGGAACCAGAAAACAAGGGTGATCACCCAAATGTGCGCATATGCATGTCTTCCTGCATGATTCAAGAGCATCAGGAGACCCTGAAACGACTGTCCGAAGTCTGGCAAAAGGTCTCTGAACAGGATGATCTAATCCAGGAGCTTCGAAATAAGCTAGCCTGCAGTAATGCTTTGGTAAGTGTCTCATTCTTGAGAGGCCCACCATAAAACCCTGAGGAAAGAAAGATGGGAAAAAACCACTTAAAATAATCTCTTTCACCAAGAGTCCTTAAATGTAGATTAGACTTGCCCCCAACTTTTGTTCCTATTCTCTGTGGCATGTATCTCTCCAACTCATTATTAGGTTTGAGATTCTAAATGCACTTGTAATCTCTCACACAACAACCTAGGTGCCTATCAGTAGATAAATGGTTTTTAGAAATTAAGAGAAGTTCTCAAAGAGATATGCATAATGTGGAATAATACACAACCAGTAAAAGAATGAGGCAGATCCTTAAGATCTGCAGGGAAAGATCTTTGCAATGTGGTGTTGAAAATAAATGGATAGAATCTTATGTTTCCTTAAAAATCTCTGATCATAATATAGAAATATGTGCTGCAATTTTCCAGTTGTGTCCTCCCTCCCTTAGTGGAAATGAGAGAGGACAGTAGTAAAGAAGTGTTCACTTATTCAATGCTTGGGTTTTGTCTGAATTATTTTCTACAAATTCAGAAAACCATGAGATCAAAACAAAGCTGTCATGTTTTTAAATTTTTTTAAAAAAGAGTATGCATGCACTCTTTATAAGACACTTTTTAATTCTCAGATTCTGAGCCTGCACCTTATCCTCTAATGGATTAGATGCCTGTCTCTATCATAGCCTCTAAAGGACCCTCTTCTGCCTCATAAAGCAGACCCCCACCAAAGTTTGGAAGAGTCCAAAATGTGGCCCCTGACAGACATAAGACAAATCACTCTCTACGCCCTAGGCAACGTTGGTAGAAGATTGAGATCATAATTCCTTCTTCCTGCCAATCCAACAGGAAGTGCAAAATGAATTATGTAATGTTGCAGGAAACTTACACGACAGGAAGAGCACCCTGCAAAAATAGTAACAATAGTGTGTATGTGACACTGATCATTTAACCTAACCAACTTGTGCTCATTTGCAGGTCTTGGAGCGTGAAGAGGCGTTGATAAAATTACAAGCAGATTTTGCTTCCTATACAGCCACTCACAGACATCCTCCCAGCTCCTCCGAAGACTGTGAAGACATAAAAATAGTAGGAGCTCTTTTGCTTATGCATGTCAGGTGGGATTGGGCTGCACTGGGTTTGCTTATGGGTTTTTCTGAGTTTTTTTTTTTTTTTTTTTTTTGGCTACTGGGGATTGAACCCAGGGCCTTTGCACTGAGCGATAGCCTCAGATCCTTCATGTTTTTCTTTTGAAACAGAGTCTTGCTTAGTAACTAAATTGCCCAAGCTGGGTTTGAACTTGCAATCTTCCTGCCTCAGCCTCCAGAATACTAGGATTATGGATGTGCATCATTATACATGGCTTTTTTATTTTTTGTTTTTATATTATAGTTATATTTGTCTGACTTTGGTTGGCCCTGCCACAAGGGTACTCTGTATAGTATATGGCAAGTCCCAAAGGTTGTGACAGCACTGGATTTTGGAATTGCACCTATCTCTTAACCTGCTTCTAACAGTACACCTAAATGAGACAGTACTCCTATTGGTTTGGTTGAGTCCAAAGGACCATCCAACCTTCTAGTGTCTGGCAGGAGTTGAAAAGTTACAACTTTATGGGATATTATCAATGAAAGTTCATTACTTTATTTAGAAAACACTGTAAAATTCAAAGCAGTATCAAGAATTGACTCTATGCTGGGTACAGTAGGGGCACGTTTATAATCCTAGCACTCTGGATAGAGGCAGGCGAATTGCAAGTCTGAGCCAAGGAACACACAAGCTCTGTGAGGGGTGGGGACATGGGGACTGCTCATGTCACAGCTTTCAACCCCAGAGAGCTGGATAAGTGAGGAATCAATACTGAATTTTGTAGTTCATCCTTAGAACTACAAATATCTGTATTTACTTTAAATGTCTGTTCCATGTTTTTCACATCCTGACCTACAGCAAGACCTCATAAATGTCCCCCCCCCTTTTTTTTTATCTTTTTGAGGCAGGGTCTCACTATGTGAGGCTGGCCTTGGGCTCACTCTGTAGCCCAGGATGGTCTCGAACTCGCAAAGATCCTCCTGCCGCAGCCTCCTGAGTGCTGGGATTACAGGAGTGTGCACCACACCCGGTTAACTGTTCCTTTTCAAATGTTGCTGACTTCTCCATGAACCAGAATATGCCTCTACCCAGGATTTCGTTTCCTATCCAAAGTCTTCATGCTTCCTGGATGTCACAGTTCCCTCCAGCAATCCTCTCCCCACCTCAGTTGGCGCAGCTCCTGCAAAGTCATTCTGGGTCAAACGGTGATTGTCCCATACTTCTTTCTCCAGCTGTCACCTTTTGGCTTCATGCTACAACTCTCCTTCCTACCAACCCTGAGCTCACACGGACAACCCTCCCAGCATTCTCTGAGGCCTGGCCTCAGTCACATGTCCCTGCCTCCTTTGGGTGAGGAAGGCATTCCCTTGTCCTTTAGAACAGAAGCCAAAGTTCTTGCAGAGGGACTACCAGCTCTGAACAATGTGGTCACCCACAGCCCCCACCTCACCTCTTCTAACTGTCCCATTCTTAGTCCCATCCTATCTCCACTGATCTACTTTGTATTTTCTCTCCAAGACCCTGCCACCAGCTAGTCTGTCCACCTGCAAAGCCCTCCCCTCAAATTCCTACAGCATGGCTTGCTCCCACTCTTCCAGCAAATCCCTGCTCATAATCCCCCTTTACAGTGAAACCAATTTAAAACTGTGACACATATTCCCCACCTCTGCCCCCTACCACCATGCCCCTTTTTGCTCTTTTATTCTTCCCATAGTACTTGCCCATGTTTAGCATTTTCTAAAAGTCACTATCTTTGCCAGCTCCATGCAGGCAAGGATGTGTGTCTCTGCAATTTGCCCTCCTGTCCTCAGCACCTAAGCCAGTGCCTGGCATACAATACATGCTGCATAAATGACTGTCTAGTACAGAGAGGAAAGGGTGGTTTCTTTCCTGCACATTTTGTATGAGTATGAGAAATCTGCTGTATCCATTTTTAAATATTGTGTAAATTGATACATAATTGACAAGCCATAAAATTCACTTTTGCTTTTCAAAGCAAATGCAGTGTTGTTTTTTAGTATTTTCACAAGGTGGAGCAACCATGACCACTATATAATTCCAGGACATTTTTGTCATCCCAAAGGAAATCCCACACCGTTTGAGTTGCTCGTCATCCTCCTCCTGACAGCATTCAGCAGTCACTGCCCTGCTTTCTGTCTCTCGGGGTTGTTCTTTCTGGATGTCTGGCCTTGGAGGACACATTTTTCCCCCAGGTCCTCACCCCACCCTGCTTCTCTTCCAACTACCAGACCCTGAAGCACCTGCAGGAGCAGAAAGACAGCCGGTGCCTGCACGTGGAAGAGTACCAGAACCTCGTGAAGGACCTGCGCATGGAACTGGAAGCCGTGTCAGAGCAGAAGAAAAACATCGTGAAGGGTAAATGCGGGGAGGCTGGAGCCAGGGACCCCCAAGCAAGCAGAGGCCTTCTCTGAGCGCAGCACCCTGCCTTGCTCCCCGCTGCAGACATGATGAAGCTGGAGCTGGATTTGCACGGGGTGCGGGAGGACACCTCTGCCCACATCGAGAGGAAGGATAAGGAAGCTGCCGTCCTGCAGCACCGGCTGCAAGAGCTGCAGTTGCAGTTCACAGAGACCCAGAAGCTCGCTTTGAAGAAAGACAAGGTGACATGACACTAGGGCAGATGTCAGGCCAGGCCAGGCGCTGCCTTCTCCACCTTCTGTGATTGCTTGAGCAGCCTCATCGCGTGCACAGCAGGACTGAGCATCCCGGGCCCACGCACAGCTCTAAGTCCACTTCGGAGAAATGGCTACGGTCATGGCCAGGGCACAGCAGAGGCTTTGAACCTAAAAGAAAGAGGTTCTTTCCCAGCCCTGCGATGCCCCAAAAGAGTTTGAGCCACACTTACTTACACTGTCCCCTTGTACTTTCTTATGTTTGAAGATAGGAGGAAATTCTGTAAAATAATATGCAATCATTAAAAACTACCCCTTTTAAAATTAGAAATATCAGGGCTAGAGGTATAGCCCAGCAGTAAAGCATTTCCCTCACATGTGTGAGGCCCTGAGTTTAATCTGCAGCACACATAAAAAAAATGACAAATGCCTTATGAATACACAAATCAGGAAGCTCAAAAGTGTTAATGGCACAATACCCTAGAGACCCTTAGTTGCTAACATAAATCAAGTTCCTGAAAAGCCTGCATGTGGAACCAAGAACAGAAGGATTGTGAAACCAGTGCAAGCTTTTATAGTTAGTACTATTCCAACTTTGAACTTTTATCAGAGCTATTAAAAATAGCTCAACTTTTTTAAACAGCACCTTGCCTGTCTTTAAAGAAATTAATATATTAAAAAGATATATTTGAACCCTTATTTTAATTGCACATTAAAACATTTGACTAAAAAAAAAAAAAAATAACCCCACTGATTGACTGCCTGGTCATTAAAGCCTCCTGTTTCAAAGGATGGAGGAAACCCACCAGTCAAAATGGAGACATTTGGAAAGATGGCAAATTGAAGCAAGGACCCTGGATAAACAGCTTAACGTAATTCACATATTCAGTCAACAAATATTCTTGAGCATTTACAATATGCCAAGCTTTGTTCTAATCACTAAGAATATAACAAGACAGAGAACATCCATGTTCTCATGGTGAGACAAACAATAAACAAATCATAAAATTAATATATAACACACACATGTTGATGCCAGGAACCAATAAATCCCTAACCCTGCCTGATGCCTGCTTTACATATGCTGTAGTGGTAATAGAAGGCTTTTCTAATAAGATGAAAATGGGTCAGAGATTTGAATTGAGTGACAAACTCACTTTGGCAAGGTCTTGAGGAAGAAGATTTCAGGCAGAGGCCATAGCAAGCCCAAAGGACCTGGGGTGGAATCTACTTGGGCTGCTCCAGGAGGCCAGCTGAGGCCAGGAGAGCTGGGGGTAACTGATAGACAGGCCGCCTAGGTGGGACCAGAGCGTGAGCATCTCAGAAGGTCATTTTAAGAATGTGGACCTCTTTTAAGTGAGGTGGAAGCCAGCACGGGTTCTGAGCTGAGGCAGAGGGTCTGACTTGTACTTTTAAAGCCCCCTCTGGCTATTTCCTTGAGAACAGCCTGAGTGACTAGAGGGAGTCTAGGGAACGCAGGGAGGAGGAGGCTCTTGCAGTATCCAGGGAAGAGATGACAGTGGCTTGGACAAGGGCTCAAGAACAATCTCTAGCTGACTTCACCTGCCACTACTCAGACCTTTCTCAGCATCCCCGCTTTGATCTCTTCAGCTGATCCAAGAGAAGGATGAAAGGCTGCATGAGCTAGAGAAGAAGCTGGACCAGGTTCAGAGCTATCTCAGGAAGAAGGAGACCGAACTGGAGAAGCAGCAGTGTATGATGAAGGAACTCGAAATGAAAATGAAGGAGGAAAAGCAGGACGAGAGCAAGGCAGGGTGTGAGGCCCTGCAAGCGGAGGTCCAGAAGCTGAAGGACAGCCTGGAAGAGGCCAAGCAGCAGCAGAGGCTGGCGGGTGAGGCCCCGTGGCACTGCCCTACCACCCTTCCTACCAGGAGGCTAGAGCAGCCCCTCCTCCGAATGGCCCCTCCAGCCCCCCTCAGCTTGCATCTCATAGCTGTTACCACGCCATCGAAGTCCTTCCCTCACCCCTTAGCTCCCCTCCTCCGCCCAGCCTGGGAAAGCAGCTGCTGAACTCACACAACCACTGTTTCCTCAGCCATCTCAGACAAAGGTCCCAGCCCTTCCTGGCCCAGGGAGGACAGGGCTCTGCATCTGCTCCTTTGCAGTACATTCCACTCTGTCTTCCCAGTCCCCGTCCCAGTCACCTCTCCTCTACCTGTATTTTGGGGTTGTTGTTGTGTTGTTGTTTTGGGTACCAGGGATCAAACTCACAGCCTCGCGCTCACCAGACAGGCACTTGTGCCGCTGAGCTCTATCTCCGGCCCCTCTGCCTGTTTTTTAATTCTCTCCTCCAAACACATTCTGCATAGCAGTCCCTGGGGATTGTGTCCTTACCCTCTGTGGAAACTGCTTTCTTAGTCCACCAGTAACTTTGTTAGATATTGGTAATGATTGCCCAACTCTGTGAATATACTAAAAACCGAATTGTCTATTTTAAAGGATAAATTTTACATTAGGTGATTCATTATTAGTTTTAGAAGTTCCAGAACTTGACTTCCTCCCTCAGCCTCATTTAACTCTGTCTCCTGCCACTGTTAGGTGCCCACATTCAAATCTCACTGCTCAGCGTTTTCTCCCTCTCCTCCAAAGCTCATCCCTGTTTTCTCTTTCTACCGCCTTCTCTGACTGTAGCCATCCCCTCCTCCTCATAGCTATATATCTCTACTGATAACTCCTAAACTTGGAGCCCCAGTACTGACTATGTAGCTGTGACCAGTCTTGTCTTTAGAGAAAAATTCCCCCGGGAAACCCATCCTCACCCGTCACTCAACATTTCCAAAACTGAACGCATTCTCTCCACTACTTAAAAGAATCATCCTCCCCGCTTCTCCCAAGGCATGTCACTATTTCAGCAGTGATGCCTTCTCCCCATGCTAGGAAATATCCAGGAAGCAACAAAAGAAGAGTGACATTTATAGTAGCAACTGTAGGGTGAAAGAACACATTTGGGGTAAAGAAACCCAATGAACAACTTACTGAGATGCTCTTCCCCTCAGGGGAGGCAATGACTTGGGATAAAATGACGTTACTTTGAGCCTTTCTCTGTGCATTCCGGTTTTCATAGGTATTCTTTCCCACTTATCAGGTATCTGTTCACTGAACCCACTCCAAACATTTCTCTCAGGCTTTTAACGTCCACGAAGCCCTCTCTGTCCCACCCAGGCACTGACTTTTTAGCCTGTTAGACTCTTCAGCGCGTTATCCCTCCCATTTTCCTTTCCAATCAAAATGGTCTCTTCCTGTCCTCCACATTCCTTCTCCATTCCCTTCCCCATGCATTCGTTCCTACATTGCCCACCTGAAACTCTCTCCTACTTCTTCCTCTAAGGCTCAACTTCTGTCCTTCCACAAGTCCATCTCCAGCTGTCCTAACCCCTTAGATCTCTCTTTCTGAGTTCACCATCGATGTGCATTTAACACTCCTGTGTTCTCAGGTTAGAGATGGGGCTCAGTGGTAGAACAGATAGATACTCGGCATGTGCAAGACCCTGAGTTCAGTCATATATATATATATATATATATATATATATATATATATATATTATAACTAATTATAGTTCCTCCACCAGACACTAAACTCTGTAAGGGTCAGCATTTGTCCCTAATGATAAGTCACACAGGAGATACTGAGTAATTTCTACCAGTCTGTTTACTTTTAGTCAATAAGAAATCCATGGCTAGGATGTAGTTAAGAACAGATAATTAACAGAGCTCCTTAGAACTAATATGAAATGAAGCAAAAGCAGATTGGGAATTGAAGTAGCTCACACAAGGAAATGACAGACTCTTTAGCCAGTTTTATTTGAGAATCCAAACTTCACACCTGCTCCTTCACACATGAACATGTCTCAGCTTTGTCTCCTGGCTTCTGCAGCTCAGCAAGCAGCACAATATAAGGAAAAGGCCAGTCTGGCAGAGAATAACCTGGAGGACGCTGAGAAGAAACTCCAGAGCTGTATTTTTCAGGACAAGCAGAAAGCAAACACCATTCAGGAACAGCAAAGGGAGCTGCAGGAGCTGCAGAAGGAGCTCTTGCAGAATAAAGAGGAACTGTCACGCAACAGGTACCTCTAGCTCACCTCCGAAGAGTGGCTCTGAGCCCGAGAGCCAGCCAGGACCACTGAGAGCAGCTGGCAGGGGCAGAAAAGCAGGGAATCCCCGAGGCGCCAGCTCCACTTGGCCAACACGGGCCCTGAAGTCCATCTTCCTGTTGCCACTTTGCCTTAGGAAACAGGTAGAAGAGCTAACCTCGCAAGTCACTGAAGCCCTAAGGAAGTTCGAACACGCAGACAAGGAAAGGAGGCAGCTTCAGAAGACACTGGCTGAGGAGGAAGTGAAAATAAACGACATGCAAGATCAGATCAGACAGCTTCAGCACCAGGTATGCAGGGCAAATAGGCAAATAAATCAAATGTATTGGTCTTTATTTGGGAAGATGTCACCACCAAATCCATGCAAGCTGGTTGTCTAGGATTTGTGTCAGAATGCCACACCGGCCACTCTACAGCAGTTCTCATGGCCAGTGGTAAGCATTTTCAAGAGTTAAACACAAAAATAATCAAAAGACACATTGTTCTTTCTGGGATCCAAAAGCTATCCTCATTGGTCAATTTAAAGTCTTTGATCTCTGAAATAGTCTTCTTGTGCTTTTCTAAGATTGCTTAAAACTTTATTCAAAGAGATTTTTGTGTCAAAAGATTTGGTAAGAAAGAAAGAAGACTTATTCTGTAAGAATTGAATCTATAAATAAAATAAATTGGTCTAATTAAACAAAGAAAATGTGGCAGAACATTAAAGCAAACTTTTTATCATACCAGAAAACTAAGAAATTAACCTGCTACTTATTTCAGCCTTTCCCTGGGTGCAACTGTCTAATTTCTTTTCCAAAATATAATAGAGTATAAGGCTGCCTACTAGTTGGTCTTTATTTTCCCAGAACAGAGACCTACTATCTGCCAAAAGCAAGCTAGAAGATGAGCTTCAGGAGGTCAAGAAGTTACTGGAGGAGAAAAAAGAGCAGTTGAAAAAGAGCAAAGAACAGGAGAAGTTGCGGGAGGAAGAACTTGAGGCTGCTCGACAGGAAGCAAAAAAGAAGGACAAGATGGTGAGGAGAATCTCGGAGGAGCTAGATAATGAATCCAGAGGCAGGTGTGGACCTAGCGGGGCTAGGAGGGATGCAGAGGCTGCAGGTGCTCAGAGCTCAGGAGGGGAAGAATGGAAGGAAAAGTCTAGGAAGTGGGAGAACAAGGAGGCCTAGGATGCCGTGGTGTAAGTAGCCAGGAGCTGTGGTGGGAGGGAAGAGGAAGCATTGACAGCAGTCTGAGGTTAACAACTCTTTTCCGGGCTTTGCTCTTTAATGTGAGAGCAGCATAAAGAGCAGCTGAGAAAGCTGGAAGCAGAAAACGAGAATCTCCGAGAAGAGTTGGCACGTTACTCTTCACAACTGGAAGCCACTGTCAGCAAATACAACGCCGCTCAGCAAGTCATTCAAGAGCTGAACATACAGGTAAGTAGACGAAACCCCCAAGGGGGTAAGGAACTTGAACCCTGTGAAAACTGGCTTGAAATCTACTATCTGTGTCTCCTCCACCTCAGCAGTGCAACTAAGGGGCTCAGCCAGCTGCATCTGATGGCTCCTGCAGCTCCACCTCTCTCCTTAAGGTGGAGGGTGACCCTCAGGACCTGGCTTCTGAGCCAAAGAAATGTTTCTTCCCCATGTGGAAAGTTTTACTTCATACCTGGTGTTCCATAAGTTTCCAGTTTCCAGGACAGAGGTAAAAGAAACGTCTGCCTCTGAGTTGAGAGGACGTGACTGACCAAAGCAGGACTGAGGCCAGTGCTGCTTGGCGGTAAATGAGTTTATTAGGGGTCGTTCACAGAGCAGTGGACAACTTGTGTGCTGCAACACCACCTGAGTCACTAGCCTCCCTTTGCTAAACTACTGGTTTTATAGGGCTCTAAGGTAAACAGCAAAAAATAGAAGCGTAAGACTAGGGTCCTCAGGAAAGCTATGTGGATCCCATTCCCATGCTGTCCTTGTCTCAGCAAGCGCTGCTCTTCTGCGGTGTAGATGACTTTGCGCACTGCATGGGGCACATAGCCCCAGCAGCTGGCAAGGGCCCCCTGAACTGCTAAGCTAGAAAGTTGGGGTTTTGTTTTGGGTTTTTTGTTTGTTTGTTTTTATGTGTAAGCATGTTCAATCTTTTTAGAATACCCCACACATAATAAACAAAGCAAATCAACTGAAATATCCATTAGAAATAGGTTTGGTTTCACCCCAGTGTGGTGGTCCACACCTGTAATCCCAGTGCTCTGGGAGACTGAGGCAAAAAGATTGAAAGTTCCAGCCCACCGAGGGCAATTTAGCAATTTAGTGAAACTGTATCTCAAAAAAGGAGGGAGAAAGGAGGTAAGGATGTCGCTCAGTGGGTAGGCCCTGTGTTCAGTCCCCAGTACCACAGAAAAAGTAAAATGAGCTGACTTTCACTCTCTAAAATACATTTCCTTTAATCAATTTTCCACAATTTGATTTAAAACTTCCCATCCAAAAATAAGGCAACATATCTTATGACTGTCCGTTTATTTTATTCTAGTATATTTTTCTACTCTATTTTGTATTTTATTACAGTTAATAATAGAAAATCTCATTCATTTATATATCCTATATTTGGCTATCTTATTAAACTCACTTATAAGTTATAATAGATTTTCAGTTTATTCTCATGGATTTAAAGTAGATAATTATATCATTTTCAAGCAACAAGAGTTTTCTAACCATTTCTTTGCAGTATTTACATGTATTTTATTTTTCTTATCTTGCTGCATTGGACTGTACCTTCAATATAATGTTTAATAGCAGGAGTGTCAGCAAGCATCTTTTCTGGCTCCTAACAGAATGCATCTGTTTCAGTATGATGTTCCTTGAAGGTTTCTTGTTGCTCTCCTTTATCAAGTTTCTTCTATTCTTCAGTTACTAAGGGTTTTGTCCATGTGGACATTGAATTTTACTAAGTGCTTTTTTAAACCATCAAGATGGTTATATCATCTTTTTCCTTAAATCAGAAAAAAATTAATTAATCCTAATTTGGGCCCATCTTTGCATTTCTAATATGAGTCTTGATTGTGTATCATACATTGATCTCTGCCTCTCTTTCTGTGTGTGTGTGTGTGTGTGTGTTACTGGAGATTTCATGTGTCAATCTTTTAATGCACACTTGGCACACTCTAGGAAGCAAAATAAGTCTAGTATGACTGGAATGTATTGAGCAAAGGAGGCACTGGTATAGGATAAGATTATGAAGATAGACAAAGCAAGGCATTATAGCCTCTTTTAAAAAATCTAGGGTGGGGGGTTTAGCTCAGCAGCATAAGCGTCTGCCTGGCAAGTGGGAGGTCATAAATTTAATCCCTGGTATCAAGAAAAAAAAAAGAACTTTGGGGTGTTACTCTAACAGCAATGGAAAGCTGTTGATAGGATTCCTGAAAGGAACAAGAAAGATGATTTGCTCTTATTTAAATTCTTAAAATACAACTCTGACTAATGTGTGGAAATGGATTAGGAGAAGAATAGCTACGAAGTGAAGTGACCAGTTAGGAGTCTACTGCTATCCTGGCTAGAGGGGCACCTGGGAAAATCTAGTGGCAGAACTGATCAGGTTAACTGATGGCATGACTAAAAGTGAGGGATCCAGAATGGCTTAGTGGAATGTTCTTATAAAACCATCCAAATGCTTTGGCAGGAGAGCAAGTAAATCTTTGTTTGTTTGTTTGTTTGTTTTTTGAGACGGATGTCACTATGTAGCCCAGGCTGGCCTGCTTCCTCAGCTTCCCAAATACTGGGATTAAAGGCATGTACCACCGCACCTGGCTACGAGTAGACATTTATGAGAACTTTCATTAGAACTCTTTGATTCTGTAATTTCCATCTATCTAGATTTTTCAATATGTTTTTCTAACCAAAATCACTTATGTTAGCAAAATTTAAAATAAAATTTGCATCTTAGCTTCTAGCATCTTCGTGATTTTTTTTTGGTAAACTCCTTCATGGTGACATTTCTCACTTCAGTCACCATCTATCAAGCACTTACAATGATTGTTGTTTTTCCAGTGACTCCTCTGGGTTACTGGGCATACCCAGCTGATTCCATGGTTTAGTTTGGTTCAGAAATCCCTAGGGAAAAAAATGTTGTTTCCAAAAGAACAAATTATTTCATGTTTAGGAATCATTTCACCACTTGGGCATGTGAAATAAAGGGTTAAAAGTCCAATTTAACACTTTTCATCTCACTGATTCCTAGGGTTGAAGATATCCAACATTCACTTGAAAAAGTAATATATTTGTTCAACACTAAGCATTTACTGGATATAAAGCAAAAAAACTCAAAAGAGTATGTTACTGTGTGCGTGCCCACAGTAGGATGCAGGTGTACTAGAATACCAAAGAACAGAAGTCTGACAAATGGCTTTTCAAGATTTCCCTACTATTTCCAGACTTAGAAACAAATCTCTGTCCTGGACTTAAAAGTATGTAAGATGGGGCCCCATGTTCGTGATGAGAACTCACAGCCATATAGCAATTGACACCTTACAAAGCCCTATTTGTCTCATTTGATCATTATAAAAACTATGTAAAACAGTTAAAATTACTGTATCCCAAAATTACTGTATCTGCTTTGTGGAAGCAGAAATGGAAGCCCAGGAAATAAATAACAGAACTTGGCCAAACCCCAGATCCTTTGACCCCAGATCTCAACTCCCTTGTAAGTATGCTATGAATACTCACCTAAATTTAAGACATAAAGTTACTTTCAAACAAATGTCTGCTAGAACTATGATCTTTAACTTCAATAATATTTAGATCTTTAACTCCAAACAATGCAATATTTCATTTAGGCATGTTTTTAAAAATTGATTTAGTATCTGTCACATAACTATTACATTCCATTCTCTGAGCTATAGCAATAGAAGAACAGCAATGGAGAAAACAACACACCTAGTCCCACTTCCATGGAGCATTGAGTCTAGTGAATTATGTCATGAACTAGGAAAAGCATAAGACACAAAGGAAATATACCGTGTCTAGTAATCTACAACTGGATTCCAAATCTAAATCAAAAGCCACAGAATCTATGAAAGGGGTTTTTGTGTAGTTGGCATACCATGCCCTAGTACTTCTAATACTTTCTGTATTTGGGGATGTGCTAACTAAAAGAGGAAAGGTGGGTGGAAGGATGTAAGAAAGCCCAGAAAGACAGTTCTACATTTACAGTAGTGTGTTAAAGCTATGAGCATTAATACAGACTGCTCTGAAGGTTCTTGTGGAGACCAGAGAGCCTAGCTCTGATCTACTTCTTATAGTCACAGAGAGTATTTTTGTGGGCAGAAGCTGGGATCCTGACAGTCAGTGATATTCTTGCTCCCTCAAGATAAACCAGCATAAGGAGTCTATAACGAGTCTGCAAGCCCAGCTACAGCAGGCTGTGCAGAGAGAGAAGCATATTCTTCAGACCATGGTCAGTAAAGAAGTCTATGAAGACTTATCGAGGAAGGCAGCTGCCTGTCAAGATGACCTGACCCGATCCCTGGAGAAGGTGAGGCCACACCCTGTCCACTCCCAGGTAGTCTGCAGACAAATAGAGGGTGATGTGAGAGTTGCAGGAGCCAGTTTCTTGCATGACTGCCTATCTCAAGAGCCTCTCAAACCCTTACCTGGGCTGGGATAGCTGTCCACAAAAGGCCTGCTTTTTCTTAGTGAGACTTTTTGGGAACCAGGTTGGGGAAAGTAGGCAAAGTTGAGGCCAAATCTAACAAATCTTTCCAAAGCACATGGATGACTCAGGGGCAAGGTTTTACCTGGACCGTGGGGGAAATTCATTCTTGTGCTGGTCACGCCCATAGACCAATTCATGGGATTGGAAAATAGAAATGGGGCAGGGAATGGAAGGCTGGGGATGGGAGGCTGCAGAAAACAAGCAACTGTCCCTTCCCACCCCTCTCTGGAACCCTGGGCAAGGTGACTATCCACACCCTGGGGCAGAGCACAGGAAGGGATGGAGCCCTCCTCCAGGATCAAACAGAAAGGGCCAAAGGGCTGCGATGACCACTCTCATCCCCTTTTTCTTTGCTGAAAGCTCAATCAAGCAACCTCAGAGACAAAGAGCCTGCAGCGAAACTTGTTAATGACCCAAGAGAGGAAATCTCAGTTGGAAGATGAAATTCTTGCTTATGAGGAGAAAATGAAAAGGCTCAATGTGGAATTAAAAAAATTGCAAGGCTTCCACCAGGAGAGTGAGCTAGAGGTAAGGAGACACCAGGGGCTCGAGCTGCTTTCCTGTTGAGGGTTCATGAGGTCACCTTTTGTACCCAGAATTATTTAACACTAAGCCATACCCTTTGGCTAGTGGGTTCCCTTTACTTTCTTGGCTCCTCAAGTTTCAGACCAAAGTGGCAAAGATCAGTTCAGGGGTGCCCTCTGCTGGTCACTGGGAATAAAATACCCCCAACAAGTCCAAGGTTGAGAAAGCACCCTTTGTCCTTATCATGGTGTCCTCCCGGCTCTCCTCCCCACTTTGTGCGCCTGAGCAGGTGCACGCCTTTGACAAGAAGCTAGAGGAGATGAGCAACCAGGTGATGCAGTGGCAGAAGCAGCACCAAAATGACCTCAAGATGCTGGCAGCGAAAGAGACTCAGCTCAGGGAATTCCAGGAGGAAATGGCCACCCTGAAAGAGAACCTCCTTGCAGATGAGAAGGAGGTGGGCACTTCTCTTGCTTCCTCTTGATCCCCCCTGGCAGAACCCATGGCTACCCATGTGCCAGACTGTCCTTTGTGGAGTCACGGTGCTGGGAGAAAGGAAAGGACACTCCCACCTCTCCAACAGGAGCCAGGGGTGGGTACTCCAGGACCACAGCAGCTCTCAACCCATCTCTGTTCTCATGGTTTTGTTAAGAGAAATATACCAATCAAAACAAAGGCCCTGTTGTGCAGAAGAAACTGCAGGGTACACCAGCCACCCCTGACTCAGATGTCCCACTGGGAGGCACCTCCAGTACATCCTGACATGTTCAGTAGCCCCAGGCCCTGCAGTAGAATTGACTAAGTGACCTTCTGGATAAGCCCCATGTGCAGCTCCCTGAGCAGTGAGTTCACGGCAGGAGGCCTCAGCACATCTCTAGTGGTCCTGAGGCCTTTACCCAAATTAGAAAGAAGCCATCTCTTCCTCCAGATATTTTTTCTTCTACCTGTTACACTGAAAAAAAAAAAAAATAGCCTAGCATACTTTTTAAGAACAAGTCGTTTTATGCCTTTAGCCTGAAAAATCATTAAGTGCACAGATCTTCTGCATCTCGGCCATAAATTGGGCCAGACATTAGGTCTCTGTGTATGCAAGCTGCCCAGTGAAGGTAGAGGTAGAGGTGCTGGTGTGGCCACTCCGGCTTTGGGTGGAACAGCAGAGAATTTCCTTCTCCCATGAAGAGAAAAAGTCTAATTTGGGAAGAGAGGTGACAGGTCCATGTTCCCACAGCCTGACTGTCTCAATTTCTTCTTACACGAAAGCCTTGCTGCCTGCCCCCACGGTCTGTGACCAAAGACACCTATCGAATCCATCGAGACAACAATCAGATTATGTGCAACATGGAACAGTGGGCAAAGGAGCAAAAGTAAGTAAAGGACAGCTTCCCAGGCCCAGCCTGAGGCGAGGAACTACACTTGTGCCAGTGATTAGTCACACACACCCCTGCTCTCCTAGGAAAATGATCCAGTCTCAGCCTATACCCAAGACTTCAGCATAAGAGGGAGAGGGCCCAGCTCTTCCAGCAGGTTCAGAAGGTCCTGACTTGTGATAGAGCAGCACTGAGATGAAAGGGGCACTTCTGTGAGGTCGAATTTCCTCTTCCCAACCTGGAATTTGGTTTCACCTGGACCCTGAACTCAGTGATTTTACACAGCAGTTGAGGACGGAGAGTCCAGGGACTAGGAAATCTCTAGCTGTGGGACAGGGTGATTGAAGCGTGTGAATCTAAGATCCAACAGAAGCCTTGCTAAGAACATCCAGTGTCCTGCGCAGCCAGCGTGTGCCCTCCTAGCTCACAGAAGTCTGCAGAGCCAGTCACTCTTCTCTTCTGTGGATTCTATACAGGATCGCCAATGAAAAAGTAGGAAACAAGCTTCGTGAGCAGGTCAAATACATCGATAAGCTGACTGGCGAAAAGGAGTAAGTCATCCCACCCTCTCCTGGCTGCTGCTTGTGACCTGATGAGCCAAGGCTAGCATTGTCATTCAATATGTGGTCATATCCCGGGGGAAAGGCCTCATACATTGGATGGATGCTGAAGTCCTGAATCTTCATCTGTGTGAAAGTGGGCACGTCACACGAGCGTAGTAGGCCTAAATTCCCTCCCCAGAAGTACAAAGGGGGTATAACAATCTCCATGCTCCTTCCTCCCCCCACCTGTGATTCCCAGTGGGGAATGCTGAGAGGGGAGCAGCCACTGTGGGGCAGGTGGGACTAGTCAGGAAAAGGTGAAACTACTGTAGCAGAGATCCCCGTGAAGGCACACGGGAGGAACATCTTCTCATGGAGGAGTCTGAGATGAGCAGTCCAGGATGGGGGTTCCTGTGTCTCCCTGGACACCTGTGTCCTTTGTACCTGTAGCTGCAGCCTTCTCTAAATCTCATCTCATCTACATGGTCAAAGCTAGATCCATGAAGAGTGGGGCTGCGAGGAGTATGGGAAGCTAGAGAATAGAGGTAGAGGAATTGTCTTAACTTTCCTCATAGCTGAGACAAAATACCCGACGCCCAGTGTGAAAGGAGGAAAGGCTTACTTTGGCTTACAGGTTGTAGAGCTCTCAGTCCATAATCAGCTGACTCCACACAAGAGTGGTGCTATGGTTTGTGTCTGGGTGGCCCCTGAAAGCCTCATATAGTCATGGAGGTGGCTGAACCTAATGTTTGTGATTGGTTCATTGTCTAGCTAGGATTGGCGGTGTGAGTGCTGCATACAATATAAGGGAGGGAAGGAGGCATGCTTTGTCCCCTTTTTCACTCTTGTTGCTTGTGGCTGCCATGAACAGTTGCCCCTTAGCCACGTCACCCTGCCTTGAAGCCAGCTGAGTATGGACTGAAATCTCCAAAAACTGTAAGATAAATAAACGCTTCTTTCCTTCATTTTGGGCATCAAGTATTTTGTCTCAGCAACAAGAGAAAAATAACCAAGATAGGTGGCATGGCAGAGGGCCATCACAAAGGAGAAATAGTTTGTGGCGGCAGAAGACAGCAAAGCAAGTGGCAAGCCATCATAGATCCTCTTCCTGTTCCTTATATCTTATCCAGGTTTCCCATCCTTAAGGCAACAGCACTCACAGCCAGGGTGGGGCACCCTTAATTCCACCCAGAACTATGCCAATCCAATCTATAGTCTTAGCATCACACGCTCTACATCCAGCCATCTTGAATGGCCCCACCTATGACCACATGAGGCTTTGGTGGGGACATCTAGACACAAACCACAACAGGTTAAATACCTGAGATGGAGATTTGGGGGTGAAAAGGAACTGATGATGACAAACTCTAGGACAGTGCTCCCAGTGTTTTGTCAGAGAACACTTAGAAAATGGCCACATGTGGGACAGACTTGCTTGGGACAAAGTTGACCAAGGAGCAGCTGCCCCAAATCCTGCTCCAAGGGCTGAAGGCATCAGTGTCTTGGCACAACTGGAACCATCTGCAGCTCCCTGTTGCAAAGCTCTGTCTCTAGCTTTGATCTTAAGTGAGGTAAACAGAAGGGGAGGACACCACCCCTCAACAAGCCAGTCAAGGACCCAGAGGCAAGGACTGAATGGGCAGAATGGAATATTCAAGGCGTCAGGAATGCTGACACATTCTGCAGAGATTCCCAGTGGGGAATGCTGAGAGGGGAGCAGCCACTGTGGGGCAGGTGGGACTAGTCAGGAAAAGGTAAAACTACTGTAGCAGAGATCCCCGTGAAGGCACACGGAAGGAACATCTTCCTTCCAGAGAGAGTGACAGAGAGCCAGGGACAGAGGGCAGTGCCAGTGCCCCACCTCCAGCCCAGGGGAAGAGGTGTGTTCAGAGCTGGCCAGGTCTGTAAAGAGCAAGAGAGTGACACATACACCCACAGAAGAGGTTGGGGATCCATTTCTTTGATTTCCTCCTTAAAGGAATGTGACATTTTCCACTGGACGAAAGAACATTTTCCAAGGAGAGTAACTGAAAGTTGGCAGAATCTGAGAAGCACCAGATAATTTCAGGCTTTTTCTTATATTATGCCAAGTTTCAGAAAGTTCCTTCTCACAAAGAACGCATTTTTTGAGTTTTGCTTGATCCTATTTGAAGCAAATCTTATTTCCTGTGTTTTTGTTTTATTTTGTTTTAGGTACCAGAGATTGAATCTAGGTCCTTCACACTGAGCTACATCCCCAGCCCTTTTTTTAGTATCTTATAATTAACCAAGTCACTTTTTATATTAATTATATATGTTAATTCGCTAAGTTGCCTAGGCTGCACTCAAACCTGCAGTCTCCTGCCTCAGCCTCCCAGAGGGCTGAGACTGTAGCCATGCACCACCACTCGGTCACCATATTTTAATGATAACCGTAAGAGCTCAACTCATCTATTGATTAGCAGATGTTCTAAGTGCTTTACCTACATTAATCTAAGACCTTATTAGTTCAACATTCAGATGTTCCTTGACTTAAGATGGGACATTCTGGGATACTCCAGAAAATATTAAATTGAAGATGCATTAGTATGCCTCACCTACCAAACATTACAGCTTAGCAACACAGTGCCCTGTAGAGCAGCAGCAGTTTCCCTTGTGTTCCTGCGGCTGATTGGGTGCCACGGCTCAGGGCCACTGCTCACCATCCTGAAAGAGGATCCTCCTCCTTATCACTAGTCAGGGGGAAAATCCAAAGCACTGTTTCCACTGAATATGTATCATTTTCCCACCCCTGTGAACCTGAACCATGGTAAGTCAGGGGCTGTCTGCAGATACAGACACCATTTGCAGATGAGGGACTGGGAGTAAGTAACTCGCCCCTGCTCTCACAGCTAGTTTGTGGCAGGGCCAGCATTCCACTCCCAAAGTCCTCACTGCTGTCAACATTAGTTTGGAGAAAGGTGACTCCTGATAATGGCTGCCATTTATTGAGCCATGGGAATCGGTTACATTATTTTTCCCCTCACCTACACTGCAGCCTGTATTTCTTCATCTTTAGAATAGAAATAATGAGCTACTCTGGAGCCTGTGTAAGAGAGAAGCATCAGTTCAAGACCAGCCTTGGTAACTTAGTGAAACCCTGTACCAAAATAAAAAATAAAAGGGCTGGGGATTGCTTAGCAAGCACAAGGCTCTGGGCTCAATCCCCAGGGCCACAAAACAAAAGGAAATTTTCCCAAGTTCTCAACAGGATCCTCTATGCTCCCTGCTCTTCAGCAAAGGGAGGCAGAAAGAACTTGGGAACTTGGGCTTCGGTGTTAGCACTAGATGAGGCTTTCCTGGGCATGACCACGAGATCCCAAGGACCCGTGCTCAGAATTGTTCTTAGCCTTCTGACTCTTCAAACTTCCTTCATTTGTCAAACTGGATCCTTCTGTGCACTCAACAGTCAAGTCAGGCTTGACTGTCCCCATCTAACAGCTGCAAACACAGGCCCAGAGCTGACAGTGTATGCCGGGACATATACACGGGCCTCCATTTCCATGCAGTGTCAGAACCCAGCTCTGAAAGGAACTGAGCATCCTCACCCTCTTTCCTCTGATACCTTTATCAGTTCTTTCCAGCAGGCAATCAAGCAGACCAAGCAGACCAAACACCAACCTGTCCCTTCCTCCCCACTTCCCAGGCACCTCCACAATGTGATGGTCCATCTGCAGCAAGAAAACAAGAAGCTAAAGAATGAGATAGAAGAAAAGAAAATGAAATCTGGGAACACAAGGCTATGCAAAACCCTAGGCCTGAGCAAACTGGAGCCAACACAAAGGGGGAAAACGTGTGGTGCTTTGAGCTGGAAGGAGACATCCCAGGACACGGCCCAGAGAATGGACATCACCAAGTATGTTGGAACACCCCAGTGTTCAGGTACGTCTGCCATGTCTTTTGTTACTGTGGTGTCCCTCTTTTTAGTCCTGTGGGCCAAAAAAAAAGTGCGATATTATTTTTTCAAAGATCACTGGATCAGGAATTCATAGAAGAAAACAGGTCAGTCATGACCTCAGGTCATTGGTTTAGCTACCCAGGACCAATGATAATTATTTCCACATCTGTAGGGAAAGCAAGCACATTAAAGCCCATTCTGGTCTAAGAATGTTGATGATGCCCTAGCACCGCATATCTCAAATGCACCCCCTCCCCTGACCCAGTAATTTTCTGGCAGTGTGGGCGAAGGGAGATCAGGCATCATCCTCCAGTTCTGAAACCCCACAAGAGCATCCCATCCCCACTCAGCCTGGGTCCGCAGCTCCTTTTCCTGACACTTAGAGGGAAGGAGTCACCCTGCAGCAGAGCTGCCTGGCCACAAGGCCAGTCCTTGAAGAACCACATCATTAATTTCTCCTCAAACCAAACTCTCGCTTCCTCCCTGTTCCTCAGGTTCCTCCTATTGCTAAAATCAGCATCTTTCCCCGAGCATCATTTCTGTGCAAGTTTTCAGAGGACAGTGTGTTCCCTTCGTTCTTGACTTGGATCAGCTCTTCCAGGAATATGTCAAGGTCCCAAGAGATTTTACAAGTTGTTAACGTTTTACTGAGTTTGCTCCACTTGGTGCAGGGGAGTGAGCAAGCCTTGAAACCACACTTCCACCGCCAGGCCCAAACTCCACAATAAAGACATGAGCACA
>PVJX010010545.1:0-56708 GCA_004027295.1 Dolichotis patagonum
GGTCCTGAGGCACCAGGGTCTCTCCCCTGCAGGCCCCCTAAAGTCTGCCATACTCACCTGCTATTTCTTTCTGATGAATTGACCATTCCATTTCCAAAGTTCTGAAATGGCCAGCAGACCACAGAAAGAATTCTCTTTAGGCTCCTGTTTGAAACCAACAGCTACAGCAATCTGCTGGCCTTGCTTCAGGGCCAAAAAGTTCAGGTTTTGACAGGCGTTTGAGTTGCTCCTGTCTTTTGGCTCTGGAGCAGCGGAGCTCGGGAAGTACGCTCAGGGTTCTGCTGGACGTGCGCTGCTTCTCTCCTGTGTCTCTTTAACCTGAGTGTGGGCGGCTCCAGGTCTCCCTGCGGCTGCCATGTCAACTCCTGTGAGCGGGGGTGGCAGCAGTTCTCCACGTCCTCACCTCTGGGTCTGTCCTGGGCAGGGTCCGTAGAGGTAGCAAAAGGGCCGTCACTTCATCAGTGGCCTAGCGTGTCAGCTGGGGTCATTTGCAAAAGCTCCCCTGGGCCAGTTTTAAACCACAAACCTGTTCCATGCTGGTCACTCCCAGGTGCCTTACTGGCTGCAGTCCTCCTGGGGGTTGCAAGCGGTGTTGTCTCCAAGTGGGAAGTAGCCGTTCCGGGTCTCCTCTGCCACATTCCCCTTTCTCTGCAGGTGTCACCATGAAGCTCATGGACGAGGTGGCCGGGATCGTGGCCGCACGCCACTGCAAGACCAACATAGTCACGGCTTCTGTGGACGCTATCAATTTTCACGATAAGATCCGAAAAGGTAACAGAGCTCTTCTGACGAAGTGGCAAGGAAGTGGGGATGACCCCGTCTGTGGCCTCTGTTTGTGTTGTGTTCACACCTGGCATCCACCCAGGTGCTGTGGGACTCAAAAAGGGCACGCACTGCACTTTGAATGCATGCTTGCTTTTTTTTTATTGGTACCAGGGATCGAACTCATGACCTTGCACTTGCCAGGCAGGCGCTTGTGCTGCTGAGCCAAACCCCTGGCCTTGCACGCTGCACTTTAGTCTTGCAGGGGTGTCTGTGAGGCTACTGTTGATTGGTTCCAATTTTCAGTCCTGCAAAATACAGAACTCAGAGTGACAGAGGCCGTTCTCTCCCCCAGAGACCTGCACATACTCTCCTTGTGCCCCAACCCTCAGAGGGAGCCCTGTGATGGTCCCACATGCACAGTGTCCGCAACCGTGCCCGCTGAGCCTGGGACCGGCACGTTTCTTTGTGGGGAGGCAGCAGTCCTGCTTGTCCCTGGGCTCCCTTGCTGTTCAGGGTTTTCCTATGGTGCCCCCTGCCCACCACTTCCTCTAGGTCAGTGGTAGCGAGGGTGCGAGTTCAGGACTGCACCCCAAGGCCTGACACAGACCCTTCGAGGCCCCATGGCCCAGCCGTGGCATCCCCCCTGAAGCTGCACCAGCAGAACACGCCTGGCCACTGCTCTTGAGCGCTGGCCCGAGGCACCCGGGGTGGGAGGGTGCAGGGCGACCTCATGCAGAGCCGGTGAACCTCTCCCCCGGGGCCTGGGCTTTCAGGTGAGGAGGACAGTCTGCAGCAGGGTCGCTCTCAGCTTTGCAGAGCTCCTCCTTTTTTATTATTTTATTGTTTGTACCAGGGATTGAACACACGACCTTGTGCTTACCAGGCAAGCGCTTGAGCTAAATCCCTGGTCCTATAGAACTCTTTCTACCACAGGTGGTAGCTACAGACTCCAGTATCCTTTTTAGAATTTGTCCCAAATAAGTGGCCAGGTCTGCATTGTGTGCTCTGAGTGCCAGGTGTGGCTTGGCTTGAGCCTTTGGGGACCAGGATTCACCTCATCTCGAGTCCATGCCTTTGTAGAACTCCTATCTGGGGACATCATGGTGATTAGGGCTACAGCGGTAAGTACCAGTTCCGAATCCACAGCGGAGCATGCGACTGTGTTCCCTGGAACCACTGTGTGTGCCTGTCCCCAAGGGTCTCCAACCACTAAGCGAAGACCATGCACCCCATTTCCTACTCCCCAGGGTGGGGCAGCAGCCTATGCTGGGATTGTGGCAACCCCTGAGAAGGGCGCCAGCTCTGCACAATCTTTGCTTTCACAGCTGGGGTCACTGAGGTGGGGTCAGGAGGGGTCCAGGGGCTCCTGGGTGCAGGGATTTCAGATTCTGAGGAAGCCGGTCAGACCATCTTTTTAGGAAGCCTTTTGGGGCGGTGCATGCAGAGGATGAGACCTTCTTTCTAGGGAGGTTATGTTCAGGACTCAGCGTGGGTGTGTTTCTGGAACAGGGACTCTGGTGGGGTGGCTGTGGTGGCCTGGCTTCTGCAGGTGGTGGAGATGCGGGTTCACAGCACGAGGCCAGTGGCCCAGCCCTGTCGCACCTGCTGAGCAGAGCTGTGCTGACATGTGGCACAGTGCCGTCCCTCCCCTAGGGTCCCCCCCCCGGCTGTGGCACCTCAGGGGAGCACAGAGGTGGTGCCACTCTCCCAGGTGATGAGGAGGAATTTGGGGTAGACCGAAGTGGCCCTGTGGAGTTGGGCCTGCTTCCAGGCCAGGATCCCCTGGGGCTGACAGCCTGTCACGCCCTGTTTGTCATTTCTGGAGGAAATGTCACCTGTGAGGAACCCGCAGGGGTGATGTCAGGGAGCTTCAGCAGCCGTGCAGTGACATCTGTCTTGGGGTTCTGCAGGGCACAGGACACTGTCACCTTAGACCAGCACTGCTCCTTTGTGTCCCCCTGCTCTGCTCCTTTGCGTCCCCCTGGCTTTGGTCTCCAGTGACGCAGGCACGAGTGAACAGTGGAGTGGGAGGGGGTTGGATCTCAGCTCTGCTGGTGCCTGGGCAGCCGTGCCCAGGTCCTCTGAAAACCCTGAGCCAGTCGTGCTCCCTGAGCCAGCTGTGCTCCCTGAGCTGCCATCTCTGGCCTGTCCCATGCCCTCCCCTCACCTTGTGCTTCACCTGGACATGGAGGAGGTGAGAACCTGGGCCCCACCACCCCTCGGGGGACCCTGCCAGAGCCCCTTCCTGGTAGCCATGCTGCACCTGGCGGGCCCTGACCTGAAGAATGGCTCAGGGTTTCCTGAAGCTGCTACCACACTGACCACACCGTCCCATGGAGGCTACTAGGGTGCAGGCAGGACTCCTGAATAGAGCCCTGCCCTGGCACCTTGTAGGGCGGGCGCTGAGCAGTTCCCCTGAGACACTTGGCCCCTCTCAGGCTTCGCAATAGCTCTTTTATTATTTTGTTTTCTTTTCCAAATCCTTGGCACGGTGCTGAAACCTGGCTGCTGTCACCCAGGAGAGACTCCTGTCTTTGGGGGCGACAGCGGCGCACCTGCTAGCCCCATGGCTGCGCCGTTCTGTACTGGCTTGCTGTCGATTACGCAGATGTGGCCGCCACTCCCAACTTGGCCACAGGTGTCCCCACCACTGGTGTCACTCACGCCAGAGTGCTGGGCCCTGTGCTGAGGCACTGCCCCTGCCTGCCTAGAGGCCCCAGCTCTGAGCCCAGGGCCAAGTGTCCAATGAGGCCTGTGGGGTCTCCCAAGGAAGAAAGCACCACCGTGGGTTACCTGCTGCTCTGTGTCCACAGCTGCCCAGAACACGGCGGGCCACGGTTTCTGCCTGTGCCTGGCTGCTCTATGCACTCGGGCTCGGGGGAGGGCAGGCAGGTGGACCAGGGAGGGAAGTGTGGTCCTGGTTCTGTGCACGCAACTTGAACTGGGGGGAAGGCAGAGCAGGGTCTACAGCAGGCTGCTGCCCACATCCCCAGGTGCACCCGGTCCAGGTCTGCACAGTGTCCCCTCAGGGTGACATGGGGCCTGGGGGCTCCCTGGGCTCTGAGGACCAGACCGGTGTGCACATGGCCACACTGCTCCAGCCCTCATGGGGCTTCCAGGCCAGGTGGACACAGGCATCACTCAGATGGACAGGCTGGCTGTGTCAGGCAAGAGAAGCATCCTGGTGGAGGAGGAGCCCTGCAGAGGCCCTGGAGAAGGGGCACCGAGCGAAGGCGCAGAGGGCGAGCCGGGCCGGGCCTTTACTGCGGCTGAGCATGGACACTGAGGGTCAGGTGGAGGGCTCTGAGGACCAGGTTGGACACTCAGGTCCCAGAAGCCCCTGTGTCCCCTGGTAACTGGGTCGGCCTGGGCCCAGCCCCAGGGCACCTCCTGTATCCCGCCCAGGGCTGGTGTGGCCCTTGGCACTGGGATATTCTGACGGGGGCTGAGGCTCAGGTCTGCTTGTGGTTGGGGACGTCCCTGCTCATGTGACGCAGTGGTCTTGTCACCCTGCTGCCTGCTGTCCGGCCGAGGGCTCAGAGGACTGGCCTGCTGGTTTGTAGTAGGACTGTCTTTGGATTTCCAGCGTAGGTACAGATCCAGGAGCAGCCAGTACAGGGGGGTCTCCGGGGCCACTACAGAAGGGCTTTGTTTCTGTCCTTGTCTGGACCTCACAGCCATGTGCAGAGGCCCGGAACTGCCCTCCCTCCCTGACCCACAGGCCGGCTTGCCCTTGTGGCGGGGGTGTACCTGCTTCTTGGCTGTGACCTCTGGTTCATGGTCCTGAGTGACAGGGATGGTTGCTGAGTTTTGGGGATGGAGGAGGGACACTGGCTACACCGGGGTGACCCTTACTGCCTGGCCACCCCTCAGCTGGCACATGGTCCCAGGGTGTGTGATCACCGTGTCCAGGTGATCGCAGGTGACACCACCCTCACAGCCCATGCTATGCCACCTGTCACTGACCAGTGGCTCTTTCCTTCCCTCCCAGAAAGGTCGTGTCCAGCACGAAGCGTGTAAGTATGACGGCCAGTGTGGCGTGGAACATTCTGGAACACTGACATAGAGTAGCCTGCCCTGTCCCTTTCTCTGTCTCCTCTGGTTCTCTAAACCTGTCAGTAATTGTACGTCAAAGGGCCTCACTGCCAGCACAGATCCCTATGGAACAGGTGCCCTTGGCTGCTGTGGGTGGGTGGGGGAGGCCTAGCTGGGGTGGTGGCACTCTGGTCACATTAGCCAGGTGCCAACCACACCCTCCAAACCCCACAGTGAATGCAGCCAGGAGCAGTGACGTCAACAGTGACAGTGACGGTGTCTGTGGACCGAGCTCTGCAGGGGGTCACTTCCTGCCCTCCCATGGGGCTAAGAGAGGTTCTCTGGTGTCCATTCACAGGGGAGACCTGGGCTCTGAGATGAGAGATCATGGCAAGGGAGGGAAGGGCTGAGGCCAGGCTGTGCAGGGGTCGTGCCCCACAGGGCAAGGGGTCCGGAAGAGAGGCTCCAGGGCCAAAAGCAGTGGCCAGAGCATGAGCCTGGGTCCTAGAGAAGCAGAGAGGCCACCCCAGGGTTCCCAGGGAGAGGGAATGGTGGCTTTGGGTTTTGTTTTGGCCACCTGGAGCCATGCTGGATGGGGAAACAGTGGGCCTGGCTGCGGCCCCGGCATGATTGATGACAGCTCAGAGGACCTCAGGCTTCCGCAGGATGGAGAGTGACAAGCAGTCGTACTGACCCCACAGAGCTGGGGGTGGGGCGGGGTGGCCTGAAGCTCAGAGGTGGCTCAGGAAGCACCTAGGCCCCCATCAGCCCAACAGGGATCCGAGGAGTTGGTCCAGCAAGGAGAATGCAGTGTTCCGGAAGGTTCTCCCAAGTGCTTGGAGCAGTGTGAGGGGGCTACTGTATGGCTCAGTAGGCACGGTAAGACCACTGAGACCAGACACAGGTCGAAGGTTTGACCGTGTCCTAGGCGCGGCTGGGCCCCTCACACCCAGAGCCCTGCGGGGCCTTCCTCCATGGCAGGCGACGTCGAGAGTCCCCAGGGTCCTGAGCGCAGCACAGGGAGATGACATGTGGGCTACTAACGGCGCGTCTGATAGTGTGTTATCTAACTCCCTTGTCATCGCTGCCACCTGTGTCACCTAACCTCGTGCCCTTAGCTGTGTCCTGGGTCCCGCTGGTCTGGCCCTGCCCAGCAGCAGAAGCCGGGTCAGTGGCAGCTCCCTCATGTCCACTCCCGTGCCCCACAGGCTGTGTCATCACCATCTCTGGCCGCATGACCTTCACGAGCAACAAGTCCATGGAGATCGAGGTGCTGGTGGATGCTGACCCGGTGGTGGACAGCTCACAGAAGCGCTACAGGGCCGCCAGCGCCTTCTTCACCTACGTGTCGCTGAGCCAGGAGGGCAAACCGCTGCCCGTGCCGCAGCTGGTGGTGAGTGCGTGGGTACTGTTTTCTGGGCTGGTTGAAGGCGCGTGAAGCAGCACTGTCCACGCTGTGGGGAGGCAGTGAGGACGGAGTGGACACTGCAGCACCCTCTGGGGGCCAGAGTGCCTGTGAGCACAGTGCCTGGGTTCCCAAGGGTTCCAGGGATTATATGCGTGCCAGAGCCGGGTGAGGACTGAGCCTCAGGTCCCCTGTCCTCCTTCTCCTGCCAAGGGGCTGCGTTTTCTGAGTGTCCTGCCAGATGGGGCCAAGCCAGACCGCTGGGCTGCAGGGGCATCTGGGCTTCCTCTCTGCCTCAGCTCCAGACATGTGTGCACCGTTTGTGTGGCCCAGGGATGTGGCCTGCGTCTTCTCACACCCTCTTAGCCAGCACTCAAGGCTCCCCCACTAACCCTAAGCCAGACCCAGTGCATCTCACTCGGGTGTGCTTCTGGGACCAAACAGTGAGCAGGCAGAAGCGGGGTGCTTGGGAAAGGTGGGCCTGTATGCCCGCAACGTCTGTCTGTCCTGCTGGCACTGGGGGACCATAAACACACTACTCTGGAACTCTCCTATCCTCCCAGTGGCCAGGATGCAGCTGTCACTGGCAGCCCTGGTCCCTGTGTCTGCGCAGTTCTCAGGCAGGGCTGGGATCCCCACCCCGCAAGCGCCCAGGCCCCCTGAGGCCAAGCGTAACTGGTGGTGGCTGGGTACCTCAGCCCCCCCAGTGCCATCTCCTGCTCCCTACCTCCACCCTCCTCCCCACCTTCCTCAGCTCTGCTCACCTTGGACCCGCCTGGGGCTCCACTGTGTCAGGCTGGTCCGAGTCCTCACATGGTCTTGTCCAGGGGCTATGGCAGGTGGGCAGGAGGGCTGACAATGAACCTGGATTTCAGCCGGGTGGGCAGGGGCAGCCCCAAATGGCATCTCCCCAGTACTCTCGACTCCCTGCGGCCAGGCAGGCTGGGGCGGCACCTCACCCTCTGGGGCTTGTACAGCTGGGAAGACCTCTCCATCCCATCTCCCAGGAGGCAAAGCCCGAGGGACTGCAGGGAGGGTGTCTATGCCGTGTCCACCTGCAGTCCTGGCCTCCGTGGCCTCAGTCCTTGGCCCCAAAGCATACTCCCTGCCCCTGGCCTGCCGCTGTCCCCCATCCCGACTGCTGAGCATCCTGCATGTCCAGGCAGCCCAGGGGCCCCCTTCCTACCCGCTGGACTCCAGCTCGCTCATCTTGGGTACAGAGTGTGGCTGACCGGAGGGCTTCTATTTCTAGACACCTGTGTCCCCAGTCAAAGCAGGCAGCTGACCCAGCGGAGGTGGGACAGGGGCACATGAGGCTTCTGGGAGCAGGGGCAGGGCACCCACTGGAACGGAGGACACAGCCACTGTGTCCCCCAGCAGTGGGGACTCACTCAAGGCCGCTGTCACATGGATCCAGGCTGTTACTTTTCGCTCATTAAAGATGGTCTTTGATTCCTCATGGAGGTGCCCTGGGACCCACGATGCTGCCAAAAATAGTCTCTGGCAGGGCGGGCGGAGCCAACGCTCCCCGCTCCCCAGAGAGAGCTGCTCAGCTCCACCTCGGCCGACAGCACACGTGGGCCGAGTGTGGCTACAGGGGTGCATGTGCTACCCCTCAGCTCCCCTCCCCGCCCCTGCCAACAAGTCTTCATCCTCTGCCTATTTTTAGCTCCCTCCCCCTAGGCCCGGCTGACACGGAATGCGGCCTCTCTGTGCGCTGTTTCTTGATGAATATTTGATGCGGGCAGGATCTGCATGCCACGTTCCCCAGCAGCTGCGGCGCTTTCCAGGCTGAGGATGGGAACTGGCACCAGTGCAGGACCCCAGGCTGTGGGTGTGGGTACCAGGCCTACATGTGGCAATGCCCTCGGGGGGGGGGCGAAGGGGTCCGAGCAGCTTCCCAAGAGGGGGCAGGCATGCTGGGGTCCTTATGCCAGTCACAGGCCACCGAATCCCTCAGCCTTTGAGGGTCACCTGGTCCATGCAGTGCATCCGGAGTTAGGATGGGCTGTCCTATCCTGACAGGATGGGGGCGACCAGGAACTCCCAGGTAGAGGGTGCCTTGCTGCAGGTGTGGCCCGAAGTGGCCCATCTCGGCTTGAGCCTGGGGACTTGTCTGAGACGTGGCTCCAGCCAGGCCCTGGGAGGCGGCATCTGTGCCTTGGCCCCTGCCTGCTGCCCTGCGGTGCCCCGCACCATCCCCACCTGGTCCGGGGCCTCACTGATGACCGCTGATTTCAGCAGTGATCCGGCCCGAAGGCCCTGGCTCCTCTGTGCTGAGGCAGGGCATGGGGCAAGCTAGATCCTGTCACCTCAGCCCAGCCCTGGGCACAAGGCACAGGAGTGCTTGGGGTTCCCCCAAAAGCACTTGGGGTCCTCCCATGTGCCTGGTCCTCCCCAGCCAGGTGGAGAGGAAGGCTGCTATCCATGGTGGGCCCAGGCTGAGGGAATGCTTTGGGGTCGTGGATGACCACACCACAAGCTCTTGCAGACCGTGAGATACCCACTCAGTCCTAGAGAGCTTCATGACTAAAAGAGCCATTGGGCACTGTGTGACCTCCACCAGCCCCCATGGACCTGCCTGGGATGGAACATTGTCACCATCCCAGCCCTCAGCTGCCCCAGTGCTCTCTCTCTGTCACCTCCTGTGCCGGGTGAGAGTCCAGAGGGTTTCTTACTTCTGGGTGATGCTGGAGTTCAGGTTTCTGAAGGGCAGCAGACTGCTACCATCCCGGAAGGGCTGGGGACCACACATCCACCAGCCTCACCGGCAGCAACTCACAGCATCTTCCTGGAGGTCCGTGTTGGGACGGGAAAAGGCCAGCCTCCGAGGCTGGTGCTCAGGGACTTGCAGAGAGCCCCGTGTCCCCCGGAATCAAGTCAGCGGGAGTGAGAGGGTGCTCCAGCCCTTCAGTAGCCCAGGCTTTTTCCCAGCTGCCTCTGCCCTGCGGGCCGCCTAGGTTCAAAGAGCTACATACCATCCGTCCTTCCCCACTGGCATGCAGGGTCTGTGCAGTCCCATGGTCCACTGCCCTGAGGTGCCAGGTGGACAGCTGCACAAGGTGCAGGGGACAAGAGTGCTTCCCATTTCACTAGGGCCACCTCGGGAAGGCAAGGGAGAGCGGCAGCAGGGGCCCAGCAAGGGCTGGGCCACAGGACTGCAGTTTGCAGCAGGGCAGGTGCACCCGGTGCATGCTGGGGAGGGTGAATGGCCATCCAGTCAGAGGCAGAAGCCCACTGGGGCTGGACACACTTGAGAGCCGGGCTAAAAGGTGCATACACGGGATCCCCGCCAGCAGTGGAGCTCGTGCTTTGGTGGGTGGTCGTGTCTGTGCACTTTGGCAACACTGCAGCCCTGCCAGGCCCTAGGGGTTGGCGTGTTAGGGAGCCAGGTGGGGACAGATGGAGCAGGATTCACAGAGCGAAGCCCCTGCTGGCCTCTGGCGTGCAGGTCTCACTCGTGTGAAGTCTAGCCTTCCCCATTTGGGTTGTTCTTTCGTTGGACAAAGACCCCTCTTCCCAGGCCCAGTGCTGGCCTCTGACCACAGCAAAGATCGCAGGGCACAGATGGGCCGAGGCCATGATGGAGACGCAGGCTGGCTGGGCCACACTGCTGGCGCTAACTTGGCAGGCTTGGTTACAATCTTTATTTTTGGTGATACTAGGGATTGAACTCAGGGCCTTTGCACTGAGCTACATCCCTAGCCCTTTGTTTATTTTTGAGACAGTAACACACTAGCCCAGACTGGATTCAAACTTGTGGTCCTCCTGCCTCTGCCTCCCGGAGTGCTGAGATGATAGGCATGCCCTGCTGGGGGGCAGCAAGGTCTGACAAGCCCCCATCTGCAGGAGAAACCCAGAGGGCTCACTGCCGGGCCTGAGCTCACTGCTCTCCACCCTTTGCCGCACCGGCCCGCCTCTGCCGCTGCTTTTGGCCCTGCCACCTGGAGTTCCTTGGCCATGCATGGGAGCATTTTCTTTTGGGTCTGGGCAGGTGCCCCTGGGTGAGGGACCCCTAGCCAGGCATGAATGCTCCCCACAGTGGTCTTATTACTGAGACTACTGCCCCTTCCAGAGATCCAGATGGGCACAGTGAAGGAGTGGCCAGCCCGGCCCGGCCTTGCCCAGGCTAGGTCCCCAGGCAGAGTTGGCCCCTGGCTAGGGGAGGCTGCTGGGTCCTGCTCCCAGGCTTACCACTGCCTGCCCTGATTGGCCTCTTTGCAGCAGGCCATACCAACATCCTCAGTAACTAGAGACATTTTCACTTTGATGACCATGTCAAGACTCCTTTTGTCCTCTGCTAGAACATGGCAGAGGGCGCGCCACGCAGTCTGTGTCCCTCAGCCTCGCAGAAAGTTGTCCTGTTGCCCCTGAAGCCCCAGCACACCACACTTGGGCTCGTTACAAAAAGGACAAGCTATTGATCTCCCACGGGCGGAGCTTAGTCACTCGTCCTCTAAGCCACGTTCCAAATGTGTTCTCACAGCACAGAGAACGCAGATGGAAAACATTTGGTTTGCAGTGTGAGGCTTTGAAAGCCGCAGGCTTCCCCTTGTGCGGAAGGGAGCCTAGAAGTCGGCACTTGGCAGGAAGTGCAGAGAGGAGGGAGGAGAAAGCTGCAGATTGGAGGCCTGGGAGCCACCAGGCAGGAGGCCTTGGCACTTCCTGCCAGGCAGAGCCCTGGGTACCAAGAAGGCAGTGTCCCTTCATTCTGCTGCCCCGTGTCCCCATGGTGGGCATGATGCCCGGAAGGTCCTGCTACCTTCGAGTGACCCCTGGGGCCATGTGGCTGTCCTCCCAGACAGCAGGGCATGTCCTTGGAGCAGCCACCGGCCCCCAGGAGGGCACCTGGCATCTAAACTCATCGTTGAGGACAGGATCACCGCACAGACCCACATACGCAAGGTCCAGGATCACGTGTACTGTGCACCACAGGAAACACTTCGCAGGGTCACCTCTCTGAGTCCCTGTTCCATGGTGATAGGACCTGGGCCTCGGAAAGTGAGATGTACACCCCAGGCCTAGGCAGGTCCGGGGGACCCAGAGCTGTGATCCTCCCTACGGTCTTGGTAACAGCTGCAGTCCCTGCCATGCGTACTGGGTACCCCAGTGGCTTCTAGATGCTGCGAGGGCTGCAAGGGGCACAGAGGGCTGCCCTTGCGCCTGAGGCTGCCTGCTAGCCCATCCCCTAACGACAGCCGCAGGGCTGCAAAAGACACATTGGATTCCCCAGGGGAAAGTTCCCTTCCTCCCACCACCCGGCCTCTGGGAAGGCGGCAGCAGCTAGCAAGGCAGCCTGTGTTTATTTACTTTGCCGGTGGAGGGGGACAGGCTTCGAGGAAGGCAGCTGTGCCGTGGGCAGGGCCGTCTGTTTGGTGCCGCTGGCCCTGGCCCCGAGAAGATATGATGGTGCTCTTCGTCGCTTGGCTGCCAGTGTGGCAGACCCTGGTGCAGACGCTGCTGCCTCCCAGGGTGATCTCAGCCGCCTGGCACCTTGCTGCCTGGGGACTTGGGATGGCAGCACACAGGGCAGCTGCTCGATGTGCAGTTGAGGCCAGCAAGGTAGAAGGCAGCTCCTCGGCCCGCCCGCATTGTCTCTGAGCCCGGAGCACCCACATAGGCCACATCCCCAGGGACAGGAGAAGAGTGATGTGGCCGTCAGCTGCTCCTGCTCCTGGGCCTTTGTGAAGCCCTGGCCACACTCTTCTGGTAACCCTGCCATACCCATCATCCTAAAGCCAGGCCTGACTGAATGCTAGAATTTGCTGCACCCCAGCTCGTGGCCTCCCTGGTCCTGTGGCAACTGACCACAGGATAGGAGCGCGCAGGGCCTTGGATACACGCGTTGTGGAGCCCTTGGTGGCCTGTTAGCAGCTGAGGTATGACGTGGGGTGGGTGTGCCGGGCCTGACCAAGGAAGTCACGAGCCCAGTGGGCTATCTTAGCATGCTCGAGTGATGACCAGGGCTGGGGGACAGGATGAGAGGTGAGCAAGGCCCACTCCATGCACCCCCATCCTCCTAGGATTTGCACCAGGCTCTGCCCCCTCCTCAGCCCTAGTGGGGACTCCTGTGGGGTCACCATGTCCTTCCCCATAGCCTCCAAATCCTTTGCTCCCTGCGAGCACCCCTCAAGGCTGCACCCTGGACCAGAGCAGTGAGCCCCACATTGTAATAGGGCTGGCAGCACCGCCCTCCCATAGCAGGTCAGTGCGTGGGGCCCCGCCTGTGCCTCATGCCCACCCTGCTGGCAGGATGAACCCCCACCCCATATAGAGGAGGGGACTGAAGTGCAGGGCAAGGAGGCACCTGCCTGTCTGTGGCAGAGCCAGGCTGGCGCTCTGCTGGCTGCCGCCCTCTGTGGCCCCCTGGGACAGTGGTCACAGTATCAGCCTTGCTCCGCCAGTGACTGGGTCTGCTGGGCTGGGAAAGCATGGCAGCGGCTGCCAGACAAGCTGGGTACCTTATGTGGGTCAGGAGGGCACAGCCCCCCACCAGCCTCTCCCTAGCCCATCTCAGCTGTGATGTTTTTGTCACCAGCTGTCTCTTGCCCACCTGCTGCGTGATTTGCTTATTTTCTGAGTATTATCAGCTGCCCAGTGATGGGGTCCTCAGCTCTCAGACTGGCATTTAGGGACTCCAGTCATGATTGATCAGGGAGGGAAGGTGTTTGGGGTGCACCCCGATGCCCCTTGGTGTGTGCCAGGCTCTTGGTGGCACACACTGCCTCCCTGCTGAACCGTGGGGCCCACTTCCTATGATCCCCCGGGAGAGCCCTCGCCCCATGCTGGCTGATTCTAGAAGGGCTTTATTGAGATATAATTGTGCACTGTACACTCAGTGGTTTTTAGATTCTTCAGAGCTGTGCATCTCTGACCACAATCAATTTTAGCCCATTTCTGTCACCCTAAGAAGGAACACTACACCCTTAGCTGTCACTGGTCCCCTAGCACCTCCGTGCCCCAGCTCTTGTCTGTCACTAAGATCTGCCTATCTTGAATGTCACCAGATGGTCCCAGGTGGTAACCACAGTGATCCTCCCTTCCCCGTGGCCTCCCGTGTGACCACTTCGGGGGATTTGCACCTCTCAAGCCCATGCGCTCGTAGGCAGGCAGGGAAACAGAGCCAGCTGTGCCCAGGACTGAGCTGAACAAGGGCAGTAAGGTTGCAAGGGCAGGGGCAGCCTGCGCCCTGACTGGCAGTCCTCGGGCTTGGGTTCTGCCCCCACATCTCCCGGCTGTGGAGGCCAGTGCAGAGAGCACGCAGGGCCAGCCGGCCTTGGAGTGGGGAGGCGGGGTAGAGACAGGAGCCCCCAAGGGCACCGAGACCCCTCTTCCTCCTGCAGGACTGCAGTGGTGGTAATGGCACAGGTAGAGCAGGAACACATGTCATCCAGGGAGGGGACCAGAGCGCCCCTGAGCGCACCTCTCAGCCCTGCCTGCGTGCATCATCCTGTCGGCCACCAGGGCACCCATGACAGGTCCTGTCCGCCCCGTCTTGGGTCCCTGGAACCCAGAGGGAGCACTGGGGTGGCATCCCAGGAACTTGGGGACCAGGCACCTGCCTATCAACCCTCTTCTACCCATCCCCACGAGTGCCAGGCAGAAGTCGGCCCCACAACCAGTGGGACACGGGGTGTGACCTCTAACCTCCTCTGGCTGCCCTTCCAGGCCCTGCCTGCAACCTCACTGGCCATGATTTCTTCATTTCCAAGTCCCTCACCTTGCTTCCCACCCTGGGGGCAGACGCCAGCAGAGAGGGGTCAGGATTGTAGACTAGGGGGACCTGTGGGTGTCCAGCCTGCCTCAGCCTCCCTCATTCTTCTGCTGCCAGCTCTGTGCTATCTCTTATGCTGCCCCCAGCTGGTCCCAAGCCCAAAAACCCAGTGTCCTACCTCATGAGGCCCTGACTGGCTGCTTCTCAGCCTCACAGTGCTTACTGTGTCCAGCAGGGCCACTGAGGGACAGGAACCATGGGCTCTCCTTGGCCACAACAAGCAAGGCACTGCTGTCTAGCCAGGCACCCACCTTGACCTGGCACCCTGGTCACTTCCAGTGCTGAGGGGACAGGGCATGGTCCTGGTAGCCTTGAGGCTCAGCCCAAACCTGGACAGCCTGGAGCAAACCCAGTGGTGACAACATCGGGGTGATTCCTGTGCATGTAAAAGTGTGAGCAGCCTCGAGGTAGCACACTTGCCTGCTTGTGCCCTGCAGGGTGTGGGGCGCTCTGTGGGACCCGGCTCTGAGCTCACAACCCCAGGAAGCCCAGGAATTTCACCCCCTTTGCACACCGCTGAGGCTGAAAGAGAACTTTTCATTTTCCCTCCCTATTTCAAGTCATTCTGTGGCCTCAGAATTTTATTTTTAAATCATCAGCCAGTGATGAAACTGGAGCGGCAGGGGGACTTCTTCAGGTCTGGTCTTGGAAAAGCCTGCATTTTCATGCGTTGCCCTGAAGGCTCTTCAAACAGGGCCCTGAGCCCCAGGGAGTGCGTCCTGCGCCCGTAAATACCCACAAGGCCCATTGGCTGGGGCCGGTGAGGCCGGGACAGTTTCCACCTGGTGACGTTTAGCGAGCGCTTTCGGAGAGGGCTGGGGGAGGGCCCTTTGGTGTGACTTGACATTGTGTCCTCAGCCCCATGGTTCTCTTGCTGAGATTCCGTTTGTCTGCTAAACACGTAGTCCTAAAAATAGCTGCCGAGGCCCTGCGTCGCCGTGATGAAGGGCACCTGCCCCTGCTCCTTGGCTTCCCGGCACCCTCAGAATGTCACACAGAAATGGCTTCTCCGGGCCTCAGCATAGCACATAGACCTGAACTCCAGCTGGGGCAGTGCCGGGTGCAACTTCACAGTGGGGCCTGGTGGTGCACACTTGTGATTCCACTTCTGAGAAGGCTGAGGCAGGAGGATTGCCATGAGTTCAAGACCAGCCTGTACTGCAGAGTGAGACTGTCTCTAAAAAAAAGTGATCACCTAATGCAGCTGCTGCTGTGGCATCTGCCTAGGAGGTCACAGCCAAGCCAGGCCATCCTGAGAGTGGAGGGAGTGCCCTTCCTGGTGCCTGCATGCCAGCAGGCACACACCAGGAGCATCCGCCTGGGCCAAGTCCCACCAGTCAGCTGGACGCAGCTCCGAAAGTTGCTCAGGATGGAGGCGGCAATAAGGGACACTATGGTCCAAGATGCCACTTCCTGAGCATCCATGTGGCCCAGGCTGGGTGATGGGGGTTCCTTCCTGACAAAACAGCCCCTAATGGTGCTGGCACAGGGCAGAGACTGCGAGTGGAGTAAATGCTGGGTCTGTCTGTCCTTCCTCTCCACACACCATCAAGTGCCCAGCTTGCCTGTCTTCCTCCTCCTTTCCCTCCCTCCCTCCCTCCCTCCCTCCCTCCCTCTTTTCCTCTATTTGTTGAGACTGTGTCTCACTATATAGTTTACACTGGTCTTGATCTTACTGTGTAGCCCAGGCTGGCCTCAAACTCCTGGCGATCTTCCTGCCTCAGCCTCCCAACCGCTGGAATTACAGGTGTGGGCATCTGGTTTCAGTGCAGTTTCAACTGAAGTGTGCTATGGGAGGGACACTGGGTGTAGAATTCCACCCATCTCTGCTGAGCGGACGGCCCCCGGGTTGGGTGCAGCTGGGTGGAGCCACACCTCACCTGCCCTTCTCTGTGTGGTCCACAGCCCGAGACCGAGGACGAGAAGAGGCGCTTCGAGGAAGGCAAGGGGCGGTACCTGCAGATGAAGGCAAAGCGACAGGGCCAGGTGGAGCCTCAGCCCTAGACGCCCCCCTCCGGGGCCCAAGCAGCTGCGGTGACAGCCCTGTGTCGTCAGTCACCCCCTTTGCCAAAACCCCACTACCCACTTCGAGCTGGTGTCGTGTGAAGTACCCGTGTGACAGTGTTACCTATGCCCTGTCCCGAACACCTGTGCACCAAAGCTTTATTTATACCCTTCCAGTATACACGCTGCACAGTATTGTCCCCACTCTAGAGGCGCCCTGGGACCCCATGTAAGGTGTGTCACGAGTCCAGCCCACTAATAAAGCTGCCATTTGGCTGGACCTGTGAAGCCTGAGTGTGCTTTGTCTGGGGGTTCTGCTCCCCATGGGGCATTCAGGCACCCACGGGCAGCCTCAGTACCCCATCCCCGCCCCCTGGGCACACAGCACTGGTTCCGGTGAGGTGATGACCTGCTGGTGCAGAGGATGCTGTGTCCTGTGAGGCCCTGGGGGTCCCCGACTGCTCCCTGCACCTTGGAGGCAGCTGACATCTGGGGCATTGAGGAAACTCAGGGCCATGGGGCACTTAGGACTCTGCTTCCCTGCATCCCCTAAGCACTGCCTGAAGACCAGGGAAGTGATGGGAAGAGACCCCCATGCCACCAAGTGCAGGACATGCTGGGTAGAGAGCTGCTCTACATGGGCCTGGACCCCTGCATCTGACACCCAGCTACTCACACATTTGGCAGGTCTGAAGGCACTATAGGTGTCTGGGGTCACTTAGGCTGTCACTGTGTGTGCATGGCGTGAGCTGTGTGATGTTTCTGCCTGTGTGCACATGTGTGGTGTGAGGCTGTGCACTCGCATCCCTGTGGCTGTGTCTGGCAGTGAGTGTGCGTGTGTGAGGGTTTGTGTGTGTCTAGACCAGCAGTTTCGAGACAGACAAGCTGCCAAGACCTCTGCAGGGGCTAGCATCCCACCCCACCCAGAAGTGGTGCCTCAGGTGTCCTTGAGGCCGGCACATCTGCCCCTCGGCCTGCAAGAGACCAGCCTGCCAACAGCTTCGGCCTCACACAAGGTTTCCTCGGGCCCCTGGAAAGAGCACTGTGCTCCAGATGTGCACAAACACCGGCCAAGAGCTTTGGATCTGTCTGGGGCCCTCTCCCTGCTGATGGAGTTATTTCCTGCTGGGAGGGGGGCAGGGAGGCACAAACTTGGCCACATGAAGCCACAGCCCTCAGCTCCCCAGAGGCTGGCTGGCCTCAGGCAGCCTGGGCATCATCCCTGGCAGGGCCACAAAGTATCCATAGCCTTCCTAAGTCCTGACATCTGATTCCCTAGTTTGGTCCTGCTTGGTCACTCATCCGTGTGGCTCTGGGCGAGTCAGATACGTAAAACCCAGGACACACACGCATAGTATACTTAGCATCAGACACAGCGCAGCATACCACCAGGTAAGCCAGGGCCTGGCAGACCTCCGAGGCCCCTCCACCATATAACCCCAGGGCCCCTGAGAAGGCGCAGGGCACCAACAAGCCAGCATCCAGGAGCTGAGCAGGCTGACAGCAGGGAGATGGCCACCAGTCTTCCTCCCATGACGTGGCCCTCTTCACGTGGGACGAGACAGTCTACCTTAGACATGCCACACAGGCTGGAGTGTGGCTCAGGGACAGAGCATGCTGGCCAGCCTGGGTTTGATCTCCAGCACCAAAATGAAGAAATGCCACGTCTGATTACAGCTTCTCTATGCACCTCCCCTGCTGCCATCTGTCCCTAAGCAGGCCTGCCTGGTGGGGAGCTGGCCTGTCCACTGAGGCTCTCAGCCACCCCAGGAGCAGTGGGGCTGGTAGGAGAGGCCCTGCCCATCCCTGACCCTGGGTGTTACAGAAGAATGCTCTCTCCAAACCGCTCCTTCCATCTCTTGGGCCCCACCTTCAGGCCCACCTCAGATCCCTCAGGGATCCCTCAGCTGCTCAGGGACGGGGGTGGGGGTGGGGGTGGGGGGAGGCCAGGTGGGTGCAGAAGCCAAGCTGTGGCGTTCTGGGTGGCCCTGTGGAGCAGGCAAGCACCAGGCAGCAGCTTGGGCTGCTGATTTCGGTCCCATCCTGGCCAGGTGCCTGCCTTCCTGCAGGCACTGCTGCCAGCCCAGAGAGGCTTTCCTGTGCCCAGAAAGGACACTGTGCCTTGAAGCCTCGAGTGGCCCCGGGGTGTTCTGCCTATCGGTGTGCCTGGTCAGCGGCAGGTCAGGACCAGTTGAAGTTGTCTGGCTCTAGGTGACAGCGCTGGCCCATCAGGTATGCTAACTGCAAGGGGCTCTGGAGGGCTCCAGGCCCTGGCCCCTCCCTGCAACTGGACTGGGGGAGTCAGAGGACACTTATGAGCGCGTGGTGGGCTCCGAGGTCCAGGACGCACTGGAGACCCACTGGCCCCACTTTGCCTCTTGCTGCTGCGGCGCCTGACCAAGCAACTCCCAGGGCTCACAGCAGAAATGGCTTCTTCCGGGACCCCATCCCTAAGCGCCCCCCACTTCAGAGCCTGGGTCTTCTCAGGCGGCTTGGAGGCTTAGGGAGCGATGGACTGACCCAAGCTCCCAGCTCAGGCTTCAGGCGCCTCCGCCCCGGGGTTGCACCCCGCCGCGGGCTGGGGGCGGGGCGGGACAGCGCGGACAGCCGGGTGGACTGCTGCAGCCCGATCCGAGCGCGCGGGGGCGGGGCGCGGGGCGGCGCGGAGCGCGGGAGACATGCGCTCTGGCCCCTCGCCCCCGGCCGCCCGCGCAGCCGGCTCAGCGCAGCGCAACGCCGCGGGAGGGAGGGGCGCGGGCCGAGCGGGGAGGGGGCCCCGGCACTTCGGCCCTCGGCGGGCGCGGCCGGGATGCCCCTGCCGCCCCTGCTCCCGCCCGCCCGCCCGCCCCGCCCACGGCCTCTCGCGCCCAGCGCTCGGCTCGGGGTTGCGGGAGCCGCAGCCGGAGGCGGGAGCAGCGAGCGAGAGCCCCGGGCGCCCGAATGCAGGGTGAGCGCGGCCCGCCTGACCCGGGCTGTGGGCGGGGGATCCGGGAGTGTGGGCGCCGCGTGGACGCGTGGTTCGACCTGGGATGCGGGGCCGCTGAGGGCTGGACACCCCCCCCCGCCCAACTTGGGGACCTTCGGGGCAACTTCCCGGGAGCCGGCGCCTCGCGGGGTTCCCCGCTGCAGGGGCTCTCAGGGGTGTGGGAGGGCGGCAGCCTCGCGGTCCTGAGCGCACCCCTGCCCGGCGCAATCCTGCGGATGCCCAGGACGCGCCCTCGGGTTGGGTGAAAAGCTGGGACCTGAGGGGTACGGGCAGGCTGGGTGCGCCTCTTAGGGTGGGGGCGCCAGGGCGGACGGGCAGGCGGGGTGCGCTTCCTAGGGTGAGGGTGCCAGGGAGGCTAAGTGGGGTAGGGGGCGCGGCCGGACTCGACCTGGAGGACAGTGGCGCAGCGCGGGCGGGAACAGCTTGGGGGCGCTCTCTGGGGCGCATCCTGAGTCCCGGGAATCCTTTCAAGTTCAGGGTCTCCTTTGTTGTGCAATGGAGCCTCGGGGGAGCACGGCCTCATTGGCCCCGGGCCATAACATCACGGTCTAGCCCGACCGCAGCCCCTTTGAGGCGGGGTTGGATCCCGGGGGTGTCCTGGCACGGTCGCACCTACTGAGAACCCCTCGGTGGGACGGGCGTGCGGCGCGTCCTGGCCGGCCGGGAGGTGGGGCCCTAGTCCTGGAAATACTTCTTGGATGCTAGGAGGGAGCGCGATGTGGGGAGGTGCTGCCGGCCCAGCGCCCACTGACTGCTGGTCCCCAAGAATTGGAAGCGGGAGGCGTGTGACGGTGCATCCTTACCAGCCTGGAGGCAGAGGGACACGCTGTTCCCACAGCCAGTTCCTGTCACTCTGCACCTAGAGACCTGGCAATGACCCCATCCCAGACCACAGTGTGGGGAGAACCTGGCCCTGCTGTGCCCCAAACAGTAGGCTCTGCCCAGCAGGCACAAGGCTCAGGGAGACCGCTCACTTCTAGGAAGGGAAAAAGCTTTGTTTTGGAGTGGAGAGGCCAAAAGACTGGTGTTAGACCAGCGGAAATCTGGATCCTGGTTCAGGCACATCATGGTGCGCGCAAATGGTTTTACCTCTGGATCACCTTTAAAATGAGTGGGGGGGGGCAGACATGGTGGGCACAGACCTATAATCCTGGGACGTGGGAGGCTGAGGCAGGGGGACTGCTGCAAGTTCAAGGCTAGCTTTGGACCCTGTCTCAAATAAGTAAATAAATGTTAAATAGATAAAAGAGGCATGGTAGGAGAATCCATCACACAACTTTGCCAGAGACATGGATGCAGAGTGCACCTGTCTGCAGGAACTTGGTTCTTTCATCTCCCTGTCCTGCGGCGAGGCTGCACTGGACCAGACCAGTGGAAGAGCCGGCACTGGGCAGTGTTGGGCTGGGGGAAGCCGGTGGTGCCTTCTCACCACCCTGCACCTCTGCTGAACACAGGACCAGGGGGGCCAGCCCAGGCCAAGGTCACAGGGGTAAGCAGAGCACCCGTGGGCATCTGAGGAAAGGCCTGCACGGATGCCCGTCCCCAGGTACACACTGGGTCCAATTTTCAGTTTGCTACCATGGAGGTCACCCTGAATCCTCCTCTGGGTCAGGACACTAGATGGAGGTCCCTGAGTGTCCCAAGGGCGTGGGCAGAGGAAAAGAACTCCACATAAGATAGATGAGCAGGGGCTGTCTCACAGAGGGTGGTCTGTGTCCCTATCCCTGCCCAAGAGTTGGGGGGTTTGCTGTATTCCCAGCTGGAGCCACTGCATCCTGGGGGTCCCTGGGACTGTGCCTGGTGGTAGGTACCCGAGAGTGTGGGGTGCACAGAGAGGGCATCTGTGAGATGAGGCAGGATGAGAGGGGCCAAGTACCTGTCATCAGAGCAGCAGCAGGCCTCATTTAACCTTGCCCCCATGCCATCCGCTGCAGCCTGTGCCCTGCAAGGGGTTGCCAGGCTGGAAGAGTGGGACGGGAAGGGCTGGCCGGCCAGCAGAGTGAGCGCCTTCCCCATCGAGGGCCCCTGCCCAGCTGTCTGTGTCCCCAGCTCACATCTGAAGGCATTGGCATCTCCTGGGGGGCGGGTCAAGCTCTGGGCTCCAGACTGTCCTGGCCTGTGCTGCCCAGGCCACCCATGGCATGATCCTAACTTTAGAAATGTGGGTTTTGCCCACCTGGTCCCCCTGTAGCTGCAGCATGACAGTCCCGTTACAGAGGAAGACACAGTGACCGTGCCAGGATCTGGCTAGAGCTTTCACCCCAGCCTGTGGCCATGCCCGGGCCGTGTGGGGACCTGGCTGGGGAAGGCCAGTTGGGATCTGACCAGAGGGGCATGAGGGTGGCAATCTGGAACAGGAAAGGGAGGTTTGGGGACTTCATTCTCCCCGGTCTGGCCTCGTCTTCTGGCCAAATGAGGCGGGCTAAGTGAAGGTGAAAATCCCTGCAGCGTCCACGGAGAGGCCTGGTGTGGACTTTGTGAGGATTCTGGAATATCTGATCTCGAGGCTTTGTCAGAGAACAGGGCCAGGGCACATGTGAGGCAGAAAAGCCCATCTGGCCAGCCACACACCGGTAGTCCATCTGTCTGGGAGGCTGAGACAGGAGAATTGTAAGTTCAGGCCCAAGTGGGAAACTTAGTGAGACCCTATCTCGAAGTAAAAACTGAAAGGGGCTGGGGGTGCAGCTCAGTGGTAGGGTGTTTGCTGAGGTGCTCGAGGCCCTGAGTTCATTGATTGTTGGTATTACAGGAAAACAAAACACAAAAAACCCACAAGGGTATCCATGGGGTCTGGGCCTGCCTGGCATGAGGGTGCAGGTGGTGGGAAGAAAGCCTGGATCAGGAGTGGGCCCCCTACAAAGAGTCCTCTGGGTGCTAAGGTCATGGACAGGAGGCCCCATGAGTGGGGGGGGGACAGCAGAACCACAGGAAGTGGTGCACGAGGCCTCCCTGCCTCCCACCCCAGCCACCTGAGGTTCCTGGGCTGTATTCAGAGGGGACTGACTGAGTGCTCATGACCTCCTCCCCAGAAGCCTGTGGCCCCTGGTGTTCCCGAATTGCCACCTCCAAAGGCTGCTGCTCTGTGACGAGGTACGGCCCCGAGGAGGATGCCTTGGCCACCCGCCCGCTTCCGTCGGCACTATGGGTGACGAGAGGCGGCTGCCTGGCAGTGCTGTGGGCTGGCTGGCGTGTGGGGGCCTCTCCCTGCTGGCCAATGCCTGGGGAATCCTCAGCGTGGGTGCCAAGCAGAAGAAGTGGAAGCCCCTGGAGTTCCTGCTGTGCATGCTCGCGGCCACCCACATGCTCAATGTGGCAGTGCCCATCGCCACCTATGCTGTGGTGCAGCTGCGGCGGCAGCGTCCTGACTACGAGTGGAATGAGGGCCTCTGCAAGGTCTTCGTGTCCACCTTCTACACCCTCACCCTGGCCACCTGCTTCTCAGTCACCTCCCTCTCCTACCATCGCATGTGGATGGTCCGCTGGCCTGTCAACTACCGGTGAGTGCATGCGGGAGGGCTGCGGGGGCGTGGCAGGAGGTCCTACCTGGTGCACACCTGGCCCCTGTGGTTAGGTCACACCTGCGCCATCCATGCAGGGGTGGGCCAGGGGGGCCCTAGGTGGGGTGGTGCTGGGCAGCTGCACATAAAAGTGTGCAAGAATACACATAGATGTCCAGTGCAGAAGTGCCCGCACCGGGCTTTGTGGGGCCCACCTGAAATCCCAGCACTCAGGAGGCCAAGCAGGAGGATTAGTGCGTAAGGGAAGCCTGAACTACAAAGTGAGACCCTGTCTTAGCCACCCCCGTACAGTGCCTGGTGGAAGGGCCATGTGAGTCTGCATGAACATTTCCATAAAGGACAAGGCCCTGTCACGTGGGCTGTGCCAGGGCTGTGGTGTTGGGGTGGTGGGGAGGAGCCCTCTGCAGATCCAAAGAGGCCAACAGCCTGAGTGACACCAGGCTCCTCTGTCCTGCCCCATGCCAGGCTGAGCAACGCCAAGAAGCAGGCAGTGCACACGGTCATGGGTATCTGGATGGTGTCCTTCATCCTGTCAGCCCTGCCCGCCGTCGGCTGGCACGACACCAGCGAGCGCTTCTATACCCACGGCTGCCGCTTTATTGTGGCTGAGATCGGCCTGGGCTTTGGGGTCTGCTTCCTGCTGCTGGTGGGTGGCAGCGTGGCTATGGGCGTGGTATGCACTGCCATCGCCCTCTTCCAGACGCTGGCCATGCAAGGCGGGCACCAGGCTGACCACCGAACCTTCACCGTGCCCACTATCGTGGTGGAGGATGCCCAGGGCAAGCGCCGCTCCTCCATTGATGGCTCTGAGTCGGCCAAGACCTCGCTGCAGATCACGGGCCTGGTGGCCACCATCGTGGTCATCTATGATTGCTTCATGGGCCTCCCTGTGCTGGTGAGTAAGGGTGTCAGCTGGGGACCTGGGGGAGGGTTCTGGGACAGTCTGGGGGTTGAGTGTTGGGCAATGGACTCAAAGCCTTTTCTCTGAGATACAGTTCCCTCACATTTTACATAGCTGGAGAGTGAGGGCCAGAGAGGTCTGGCATGCCTAAAGTCAAGCCAGCTGTCATAGTCACCTTCCTTGTGCCTGAGACACTATACCCCACACCTGTAGTCTAAAGAAGGAGGGGTCTGTTTCAGCTCAGTTTGCGGAGGGAGGTTTCAGTCCACACTCCAGGTGTCCGGGGCAGGGCAGCACAGCACAGCAGAAGGGTGTAGGGGAAAGAAGCTGCTCATGGCATGGAGGACAGGAAGCAGAGAGCAGGAAGGAGCAGAGAAGGGACCGGAACCCTCCCAGGCCACCCCCAGGGACTTCTCTTCTCCCAGCAGCCCCTACTTCCTCCTAGCAACTAGCTATCCTGCCTGTCACCTTCCAAATCTCCACTAGAAGTAATGAGACCCTCGGAGATCTCTAGCTAGAAACCGGAATGGTGCCCATGGTTGTCGTTGACAGCACATCTGCAGCTGGCCATGTTCCTGCCAGCTGCAGCAGCACTTTCTCCCCTCCTTGGGAGACAGGGTCCTGTGTCCTCTGCCCAGGAAGTGAGGGTGGGCAGGAGGGTGCTGCATGGGGACAGGGAAAGTCTTAAACATCTTGGACGTTACTTTTTCTTTCGTACTTGCCAGGCAGGCACTCATGCCACTGAGCTAAATCCCCAGCCCCTTTATGGTTTTTTTTTTTTCTGGCCCAGTCTTAGTCTTAAAAGCTGGGGACTGTCAGAGGCAATGGGACTGGCTGGGGTCCTCTCTGTGCAGCTGGCACTGTGCTGACGCCAGCACGAGGTCTGGGCTCAGTAGCAGAACCCTGGCATGGCCCAGGTCCACAGTATTTGTCCAAGCAGCAGAGAAGGCTGAGAAAGGGACAGGGGAGGGTGGGTTTAGGGAGGTGGCAGTGTCACAGCTGAGCCACTGCAGACCCCCAGCTACAAGGTCCTTTTGTGTACAGTGGGGCCTGCCATCTCCTGTCCCAGTGTGTTGATAGAGGAAAGGGGCTGGGGCTACCCCAGCTTCTCTCCTGAGCAGGAAACAGGGTGCCCTGATGGAGCCCACTCCCTGTCTCTGGCCTGTTACAGACAGTACCTGGAATCTTTCCTGCCCCACAGGCCACCCGGCTGGACCCTCTGTCCTGGGAATCTCCTCTGGGGTCTGAGCCCTGGCCCCTCTCAGGAGGCGAAGCCTGAGGCCCCTGGCCAAGGAGGTTCTGGGTGTCTGCAGGAAGTGTGGCCCTGAGGCCTGGTCCTCCATGCCTGTCCTCATAGTTCTCTCCATGGGGAATCTCAAGGCAGCAGCACGGGAGGTGGGCATGGCTGGGCAGCACTTGGGAGGGAGGGACTCGTCCCTGCATACAAGGGCTTAGATCTCTGTCCTTAGTTGCCACCTGCTCTGTCCGGTGGGCCATGCACATGCCATGCAGACAGGCAGCTGAGTCCTGCCAGCCAGGCCATGCTCTGTGCCTGCAGGTGGTGAGCTTCAGCAGCCTGCGGGCCGATGCCTCAGCGCCCTGGATGGTGCTGTGTGTGCTGTGGTGCTCCGTGACCCAGGCCCTGTTGCTGCCTGTGTTCCTCTGGGCCTGTGACCGCTACCGGGCTGACCTCAAGGCTGTTTGGGAGAAGTGCATGGCCCTCATGGCCAACGACGAGGATTCCGATGATGGTGAGGAAGGCCTAGGGTGGCCTCTAGGAACAGTGGCATCTGGGTGAGGTCCAGAGACTACTCTGTTGCAATCAGGTGACCCTGTCTCAAAGGCTAAATACTCCTCACATCCTACTCAACCTGGATGTCCCATGGGCATCCTATCCTGCCCAGCTGCCCTGGGGGGACCTAGTTGACTTAGTGTCTGTTTGGCTAGTGTCTGTTTGGTTGTGGGCACCAGACTCATGGGGTCCACTGGGCTCCAGGTTCACCCTGACCCCTGACCTTAGAGGCCCCCAGTGAAATGCTGCATGGGTGTGGGTATACTGTCTCATTATGTGCCAAGCACTGTCAGCCCCTGTTTAGTCTCAGGAGCTTGAGGTCCCACCCCATATCCTAGATGAGGAATGTACATTCTGGACTTGGTGGGCATAGTGGCACATTCCTGTAATCCAGTGCAAGGGACACTGAGGCAGGGCTACACAGTGAATGCAAAGCCAGCCTGATGACACAGCAGTACCCCAGACCTGGGTCACCCTTTTCAGCTAACCAGGCCCCTGTCTGAGGTGCATCTGTGGGGAGTACCTGCCCCTAAATCCCATGGCTCCACACCTCTGTCTCGCCCTGCAGAGACCAGCCTGGAGGGTGGCATCCCTCCGGACCTGGTGCTGGAGCGCCCCCTGGACTACAGCTATGGAGGTGACTTTGTGGCCCTCGATAGGATGACCAAATATGAGCTCTCTGCCCTGGAGGGGGGCCTGCCCCATCTCTATCCACTGCGGCCCCTACAGGAGGACAAGATGCAGTACCTGCAGGTAGGGGCAGGGCAGGGCATGGCCATGCATGTGGGGGTAACCCCGGGAAGCTTCACGGAATGACTCACCCTCTGGGCTGCTGGAAGTCACAGATGGGGCTTCCCTTCGTTCCCGGTTCCCAGGAAGAATAGTGTCCATGTAGTCTGGTGTTTCCTTCCGCCTTTATATCCCAAGGAGTTTTTCCCCCCAAAACCCATTCAAGTTTCAAACAATGGAGACTCAGAAATACTGTATGTTACACAGCTTTCCCGATCTTGACACCACAGTTAAAACAAGTAGAGGGTTAATTTGACCCAGTTTCAGGGGTTCAGTTCATGGTTTGTTGCCTCCAAGGCGGGAGCAACATGGTGGACCAAAGGTGCTCGATTTATGGTGGCCACAAAGCACAGCAGGGGAACAGTGCCTAGGGGTGGAGCTAGGAACCAGCAGTGGTACCCAGGGTCACACCTGCATGGTCCACTGGGCACATGCAAAAGTGTGCTTCACTGATTCCTCTGTCCCTTTCTCAAGCCGATGACTGACCCCACCAAGGTTAACCCTGACATCGGTTGTCACCTGCCCCACGTCTCACAGCTCCGAGCAGGCTGCACTGGCCCCCGACCCGCAGACCGCCCCAGCCTCTCCGCAGCGCAGCCCCGGCTAAAGCCCGCCGCGTCCTCGCAGGTCCCGCCCACGCGGCGCTCCTCGCACGACGACGCGGATGCGTGGGCCCTGCCATCGCCGCGCTGGGGCTCCGGCGAGGACCTGGTAGCGCTGGCGCAGCTCTCGCTGCCCCCGGGGCGCCGCGGCAACCTGCGCGCCTTCGTCGAGGACGCGCCCCCGTTCCGCGCGCGCCGCCGCTCGGCTGAGAGCCTGCTGTCGCTGCCAGCCCCGGACGGCCTCCAGCGCCACGCCGGCGACTCGCCCCCCGGCCCCTCTCGCCGCCGTCCCCCGGGTCCCGGCGCGCGCTCCGCCTCGGCCTCGTTGCTGCCGGACGCCTTCGCGCTCACTGCGTTTGAGCGTGAGCCACACGCCCTGCGCCGCACGCCCGCTGCGGCGTCGTCCGGCCACGCCCTCTCCTTCCCGGCGCGCGCTTCGCCCGGCCACGCCTCCACGCCCCCCGGTGGCCACAGCGCACAGCGCAGCCTCGGCCAGCCGCGCCAATGCACGCGTGCGCACTTTGGCCCGCTGCAAACAGGCCTGAGCGCGTCATGGGGCGAACCTGGAGGCCTGCACGAAGCAATCGCCGGCGGCAGCACCAGCAGCTTCCTGAGCTCACCCTCCGAGTCCTCGGGCTACGTCACGCTGCACTCGGACTCGCTGGGCTCTGCGTCGTAGGACGCAGACACTAGGCTGCCCTGTACAGGGTCCACAGCATCACGGAGGCCGCCTCTGCCCCAGGCACCACGTGCAGTAAGGTACCTCTACCCAAGGGTAAGGAAGTGGGTGCCTCGGCGCCTCACTTTTGGTTCCGCCTGCTGCTGTTTCCTAGAGGGATGGTGCCAGCCCTAGAAGACCACCCTAGGCATGAACCAGCAGTCGCGGTGTCTCCTAGGCAGAGGGAGGCTGGCCTTGGTACTGAGTGGGCTCTGCGCATCGGCTGTACTCTCTGCAGCTGGGCTCAGATGCAGCAAAGCCCAGGACAGGGCCACCATCAGAACAAACTCCATCTGCAGCCAGAAGCCACTGGACTTCCAGCAACTTTCCTCTCTGCGACTGTCGCACCCAGGGGCCTGGGGTGCAGAGTCTCTTTTAAGCACAGGGGTCTTCAGAACCCCAACATGCTCTCCAAGCAGGTCTTCAGGGCTGTGACCTGTTCTGCCTCAGTTTCCCTATCTGATGAGCAGGTGACCATGTTATCTCAGGGCTGTTGGAAGAAACCTCCCAGTCCATGTGCTCTGGCCACTGAGTGGACCAGGTGTCAGTTATTCTAAGACCCTTTTGGGGTCCTTTGTGAAGGTTAGTCTTAAGCATGTGGCCCCTCCTCAGTGTCCCATGCCCCCTTGGGTACTCACACTCCACCCCAGGTTAGCACAACAGGTTTGCACCGTCACCAATGGCACCACCCTGACCATTATTAGTGACTCCAGGTTTACTACCCACCATCGATGCCTGTCCTCAACACAGTGGCCACCTCTGTGACTCCCATGGCAAAGGCTGTGGGTCCACAGTGCAGAGGATCAGGCAGAGGGGGAGTGGGCTTCATTACATTAGTGTCTTCCCACCACCACAATGCAGTCCTGGCCCTGTTAAAGGCCACCTGCCATCCCCACAGGACTGTCCTTTGCTGTTCCTCTTGGGCAGACCTCTTGCAGGCCTAGGCTCTGCCATGGCCTGGGTATTCCCAGACAAAGGAGAGGCCCAGGAATAGGTGTGACCTCAAAATAGAGAAGCCCCACATCCACCACGCAGTGGCCCCTTAATGCCTAGGTCCAGCCTTGCCCTCCAGACGTGGTTCCAGTTCCAGAGAAAGCCCCACAACTCTGGGCCTCTGCGGGTTAACGGGGACACTGAGCTGGCCATGGGCAAGCAGGCAGGGAACTGTGGTCCAGCCCCAGTGTGGGAGGGGCTGCTTCTGGCCAGTGCTGCTGTGCCTTCGATGACTGACCTATCACAGGGGTGTAGAGGCCACCAGCTAGCCATTGTCTCTCTGATCTCAAACTGGCCAGTTTGTCACCTTGGGTTTTCACCTTGTGTATTTCATGTCCAAGGCAATACTTGCAGGGGGGACACCCCATTTCCCCAAACCACTGCAGCCCTGGTTTTTACAGGATTCAGGGGGAGGATCAGAGTCTCTCTCTCACTCTTCATCCAGCCTCCAGGCCTGTTCTTAAGGAGCTTAGCTGTGGACTACCTGGGTGGAAGCTCAGTCTGCACCCCACACCCAGCCCAGAGCCAGGGATCTGTTTGTAGTTTTTTGACAACCTAGCATTTCTCTGTATGAGACCCGATAAAAACTTCCTTTTGATTTGCACCTGGCATGCTGAGGCTGATTCTGGGGCAGCACCTTATAAAACCCAATGGAGGGCAGGGGGCTGGCTGGGTAACCCAAAAGTGCCTCTGTGTGGAACTGAACTCCTGGGTGAGAATTTGCTTCTCCAAACAAGCAATTCAGCTCCACCCAGCGAGTGAGCTGCAGGCGGGCACCAAAGCCCATCTGTCAGCGCGAAGGCCCTCTGTGTTGCAACCTCGGCCCCTGGCCATTGCCTGTGAGGGTAGTTCCGGCAGCCAAGCAGGGCAGGGCGGTTGGGGCTCTCTGGGGACTTCTGCTGGGCCTCCTGTGACTACCTCGGACTCGGGCTGCAATTCTGAGACCGCCCCCTTAGGGTTCATGGTGCGAAGCCGCCACCTGGTGGCTAGAAGAAGGATTCCTCCCGGTTTCTCGGCCGCCCTTATGGAGCGGCCGCTCTGAGCTGGTCACAGCTGGGTTCTCGCCGCTGGGGCACTTTTCCTCGCGATGGAACCGGGAGGCGTTTAGCGCAGGAGCAAGGCTGAAGCAGCCCCCAAAAGAAATGCTCCTGAGCCAGGCATGGTGGAGCACCCTTGTGATTGCAGAATTCTGGGAGGCTGAGTCAGGAGAATCGCAGCAAGTTCGAGCCCACCCTGGGCAATCTAGCGACAACTATCTCAAACGAAAATTTTAAAAGGACTAGGATGTAACTGTGAAGGCCCTGTGTTCAAATCCCCGGTACTGCAAAGCAAAACCACCTACAGAAAGTTGATAGCAGTAAACTTTTTTTTTTTTGATAGCTGTAGTTTTAAAATGCACACGTGAGTAGATGTCATGGAAGAAATTTCGCCCAGTGTTTATTGTGTAGGAGGACATGCCGAGCTCTCAGATCTCACTCGTAGGGGGTCCCTGCCTAGAAGCCCAGAGGAGGAAACGCCGACTGGATCGCCTCCCACCCCAAAGTCCGAGCGCAGCAAGGTCTTCCATGCGTCAGGCGCAGGGCGCTCCGGCGCCGTCGAGGGTCGCGGGCCGGGTTCTAGGGGACTGGGCTTGGGATGCGGGTCAGCGTCTTAGCCAAGGCGAAAGAGTGCAGCCCCCACGTAGACGCCGGGGACTTCCCAGGACTTGGGGGGGGCGGGGGGCGGGGCCGGGGACGCTGGAGACTCTGGAGAGGGAGGGTCTTGGGTGACAGCGGGGCGGGGCCCGGTGCGCTTTGTGCCGGTGGGAACGGGGCGCCCGCGGCTGGCTGAATGGGCTGGGGCGGGGCGGCGATTCTCCTCGCTGTGAGGGGTCCGCGCCGCCTCGCTGTAGCCGACTGCGACCTTCCCACCGCCAAGCCGCTGGGGACGGGGGCGGGGCTGTCAGTGCGCCTGGGTCCCTGAGAAAGGGGCGCGGCCCCGGACACTTTCTCCCAACAGACGGGAGGATAGGAGGGCACTGCGCGGGGCGGAGCCGGGCTGGAGCGGGGGCTGGGCCGAGCCATTTCCCCAGGTTCACAGGTGCGCAGCGCCCACCAGGCCGCTCCCGCTCCAGACCTGGAACTGGAGACCTAGGGGGTCCCCGCGGTTACCAAGGATGCGTCCAAAGTAGTCTCTGCATCCCAACCAGGTCGGGGTTCTCTGGAATGCGAGGCCCTGCCTGGGACTTACCAGGGGCGCCACACCTGCAGGCCAGGGCCCGGGCTCTCGGCTGGGCAGCTCGGCGCTGGCTGCGGCGCAGGAACGTTGGTGGAGCCAGGGAGACCCCCGGGGAGGAGGAGCCCAGGTGACGGGGAGCGTGAGCGGCCGGAGGCCGGGGCAGGAGCCCAGGCTGCAGGGACGCAGGGGCGGTGCGGAGCCTGGGCGCCTGGCCCCGGGTGGGCGCTGTCCATGGTGCTGCTCCCCGCGCCCTCGGGCGCCAGGGCGCAGCGCGGGCCGCCGCTGCCCTCCTCTGCGCACCGCAGCAACTGGCTCATGCCGGGCAGGCAGCTGCGGAAGCCGGAAGGGTGTTCGGCTCTGCTGGGCGCGGGCCAAAGCCCTAGAGGGAGGGAACAACGGGAGAGGAGAAAAGCCGAGGAGACCGTGGGAGGGAGCAGGAGAGAAAGGAGGGCAGAAGTGTGGAGAAGAAAGTTAACAGTGAGGCGACCTGAAGACGTCTCCTGGGTGTTGAACGCGTACCCTCTGCCAGCCGGACCTGGGCTGTGCCTGCCTCTCCCCGCGCGAGCTGGGGACACGCCGAGCTCCCCTCTGCACCCGTTCCAACCCGTCTGGGTTGCTGAGACCCGAAGCTGCGGTCCTGTTATTGCCCTCCCCGAGCCCCTCCCCAGCCCTTCCGGGCCGCGCCCCCTCACTACCTTGCAGTGAGCTCTGAAGGCTCTTCATGTACTTCACGCTCAGCTCCAGGATGTCTGCCTTTTCCAGTTTGCGCTTCCGGATCTTCGGGAGGTGGGGGAGATGAGGCGGGGGGGCGCTTAGCAGGGCAGACCGAGGTGGGGGAGGAAGCTCGGGGGGCTGGATTCCCGCCCTCCTCCCCGCGTCCCACCTGGTGCGAGTAGTGTTTCTCCAGCAGCAACTTGAGCTGCTCCAATGACACGTTGATGCGCGCTCGGCGCTTCTTCTCCATCAGCGGCTTGGAGATCTGTGGGCCCGCAGCATTCAGGGATCAGGGCCCAGCTCTCCCTCTTCCCACCCCTCCTAACTGAGGAGGGATCCCCACTCACGACCCCAGACCTTGCGGAAGCTGACGGCTGTGCCACTGGGGCTTCCCCGGGCGGTGGGCTCCGTGCCCATATTGCCACATCTGTGCCAGTGGGACAGGGCTCTGCCTTTATAGGGAACCTTAGTTTACATGTCAATGAGGCCCGAGGGGGAGGGGACTGAGGGGGACACGAGGGGAGGTCGCCACCTCCTGTCCTGGGGCCCCTCCTAGAATCTAGGCTGCCTCTGACTCACAGGACCCCTTCTCCCTTCCCAGGAACCCTCTGTCTTCTCTTTTTCCTTTCCTGCTCCCACCACTTCCCAAGTCAGGGGACCCTTCCTGGGCCACCCCCATCCTACCCTGTTGGTCCCAGTCACCACGGGCTCAAGATCTTGCCATAGGGTCCACCTGTCAACTCTCCCTCGCCCCTTACTCTCAGCACCCTGGAGGAAGGTCTGTTGGCCACAGCCCCCCCCCCCAGTGACTAGGACAGAGCTCTCTGGCCCGGCCCGATGCAGATGCCGAGGTGAGGGTGGGCTTGTGATGCTTCGATGCGTGCTTCACGCTCGGGCCGGGCTGCGACGCCACATTAGCTGCTCTAAGGTAGGGACAATGCGGCGATTTTCTGCCTGTGGCTGCTCAAAGCCGGGTGCAATCAGGGCCCTCTGGGGCGATGCAGCAACATGTGTCCCATTAAAGCGTGCAGCCCGCCCGCAGGGCCACGGCCAACCTCCCTCTTCCTGGGGCCTAGACACGGTTAGGATCCACCCTAGACTTGAGGCGAATGCCGCCTACGTCCCAGGCCCCCAACAAGGAAGGAGTGGGGCTCTACCCCTGTGGGTCTTCTCTGAGTCCCACAAACAGGCAGGGGCCCTGGAGAAGTCCACTGGTACTCTGGAGAGAGTTCCAGCCTGACTTAGCCCTCCTGGGTCTCTGCAACCTTCTCTGTTATTTGAGCCGTGGCTGGAGACCGAGTGCATTGCAGGGGGTCCCTGGGCACGTACCCTAGGACAGGCCGGGGTCCTACAGCAGCACTGTGTAGTGGCTCCACTGGTCCCCAGGAGGCTGGACTCTAGTGGTTTGTGACTGGCAGGAGGGCTGACTTGAAGGAACCGTTCAAACCTCCGGACCTCCCCGTTAGGGGGCCCCCGGTGGAGCTGATTTGAGGGTTTGTAACATTCTGGACAGCGAGTCCTCTCTGGCTGTTTGTAAGACTGACATCGAAGTTGCAAGAGTTCAGTAGTTGTGCTCTGTGGCTGAGGGTCCCTGTGGGGGAGGGGATGCCGCAGCGTCTCCTGTGAGCCCCCAGCTCAGTCGCCCCAGAGGCCTCTCCCACCCCCAACCGCCCTGCCCTACCCGCATTGATGCGCCCTGGAGGGGCCGCACGTTCCCAGGCACCGGGCAGCGTGGAGAATCGCGCCCCGCCCTCCCCCTTTCAGGCCGGTGCCACGGCGACTGCAGCCTGCTGACGTTGTCCTGCTACCCCCTGAGGGCCCATGGGCCAGATCTGGGCCGATCCGGGCCGGGGAGGACAGCAAGGCCGAGGCCCAGCAGTGGGCGCTGGCACGCGCCGGGCGGCTTTGAAGCGCTAGGGCCGGCGGGGCGCTGCGCTCTCGGGCGTTGGCGGCCTGGCACAAAGGCTCGGCGGGGCGGCGGGGCACAAAGGGGGCAGCCGAGTGTTTAGGGCATTGTGCCGGCCCCACAAAGCACCGCCCGCGCCCGCCCCCTCCGGGACAAACTCCAAGCGCCCCGCCGCGCGGGCCTCCAGCTGCTGCACATCTGCCCTGAGACCGGGCGCGCGCCTCGCCCCGCCGGTGCCGCCTCCGCCCAGTCCTGCAGCCGCGGGAGCAGCGGGGCAATTTGTCTTCTAATGACCGTCCTTCCCCCTTTCAGTCCGGCGCATTAGCAAACCAATGAATGGCCCTGCGCGCAGCCCCCTCTTCAGTTAGTCCCGCCACAAAGCGGCCCGGCGGTCCCGTATGCACCCGCCACTCGCCGCTCTGGGGTCGCCACCCCTCCCTGGCGAGGCCCTCGAGCCCCGCCGCACTGGGTGGAGCCGCTCACGTGGGGGCTCAGTGTTTCCCGGGCAGTGGAAAACTGACCGCAAAATGCGCTAATTCGCAATGTTCTGCTTCGGCTGCGGGAGGCGGGATTCTCAGCGTCACGCTTCGCCGGGGTCCGCTTCAAGCATCTCCGCTTCCACTCGGCACGGCCCGCTGCGCCCCCTCCCCAGGCCAGGGTCTCCCCACCTGCACCGACGCCCCCTACTCTCAGGACTTCCCGCCACCACCACCGGAAATAGCCAGCTCCTTGGCTCCAGGGACTAAGGGCGGCCCAGGATCGAGGCTGGAACGGACTGGGGTGCCCTCGATCTTTCAAAAACTCGGGGACTCCTTCCTTACCGGGCCCCCTCCACCGAGTCCCAATTCACGCCGCTTTCTCTGGGCAACAGTTAAAGCCAGATATCTTTGCCTCCCTTTAAGATCAATGCAAGAGACAGAAGTCTCCCCAGCTCCTTCCCAGAGCCCCAGGGTGGGGCCCCTTCTCCCCCCCACCCCGTCCGCCGAGCGTCCTACCCGCAGCCGGGCTCCAGAGGGGCAGAGCCTGCGGATCGCTTTCGGGGCGGGCACGGTGGCGGATCACTCTGTCCTTTCTGAGAGCGAACAGGACAAGGTGCTCTCGGCCGCTGGGAAGGTCGCGGACCAACTTAGCAACTGGGCTTACGCAAACTGGGATGTAGGCCACCCTCTCTCTTTCCGTCTTTAGCACCTGGGGCCCCCAAGGTACCCAGAAAGGAGCACAGGTCCAGGAGGAGCGCGGGGGAAGCCCAGGCTCCCGCCCCTGCTCATTCAAGGAAAAATTTCCTTCAATAACCCTGAGGGTTTGCAGACTCCCTCCTTTCTAAGACCAGGGGTGGAAGCACGATGCGGCATGGGGCTTTGCAGCATCGCTGTGTGGCTTTCTTGACTTTGGCAAAAGAAAAAACTTTGAGTGCGGTCTGGAAATGAGGTGGGGAAGGAGTTTGCAGACCCCAAGACAAGAGCCCACCAGATGTCCCACCTCCTGCCCCAGGTGACAGCCCGGTGCAGCCTCTCACCCAGAGCAGGGTGAGAGGCTTTTTTCCTTCACTGGTGGGCATTTAAACCACTGCTAAGTGTGGTAGCACATTTCTGTAACCCCAGCACTCTGGAGGCTGAGGCCAGATGATCACTGGCAGCTGGAGCCTGGCTTGGGCTACATGAGTTCCAGACAAGCCTGAACTACCTAGTAAGACCCTGTCTCAAAAAACAAAGGAAAGAAAATTAAACAGTGCTAACTGGAGAGCCCTTAGCAAGCTACAGTAGATGCCAGGAACTGAAGGGAGAAATGTTCTTCCCCTCCAGCCCTCCAAGATGCTGTTTCAAAGGAGTGAAGTGATTGCTCCATGTAATTAACTATGGGGACACAGCAAAAGCCCCAAAATGACTCAGCCCATTGTCTCCAGATGGGGTTAGAGAGGCCTAGATTGTTTAACTCTCTTCAGCTGTGTTGAGAGTCCTGGCAGCCAAGGACCCTTCAAGGGTCCCAAGGACCCATCAATGCTAACCAGGCTGGCCCCGTGCAAGAGGAGAGTGAATTCCGAGAGACCCCCATTGTCCTGGCCTTTTGTGTCTCTTTCCTACTGGCTCTAATCTTTAAATATTTACCCGGATCCTTTGTGCACATATGACTTCAGCGTTTTGGGCTGGTGTGCTTCTAAATCACGCATCGCTGACCCGTTTCTAGACTGCAGCCAGGCCTTTTGGTCCTCCAGCCTGGGATGGCCAGGGTAAAGCAAAGCAAACTTCTGAAAAACTGGGGTTATCTCCTGGGGAGAGCAGGATCCAAGCTGACCACGGCCTTCCTGATTGCCTCTCTGGTCTGCCACGTGGACACATGGACAGGCTGAAGACCTGTGAGGAACTAGTTGCCTGTAATCCCAACACTTTTGGGAGGCTGAGTTCAATGCCAGTGTGGGCCACATAGTGATGAGACCCTGTCTCAAAACAAACAAACAAACAAACAAACAAACAAACTAAAAGCAACAACTAAGAAAGAGCTGACCTAGTACCTATTGGTTAGGAGGAAGGAGAGGCCAGGGCTTCCTGGACCTTTTTCCTGCTTGGATGGGCTCAAATAACACCAGGGCAGGAGTGAACTTTCATCCCGGGAACATACTGTGTGGATCAAGGTGCTTGGTCCTGGCCCATGCATCTGCCCCTCCTTGTTCTGGACAACCCCCCTTCTCTCTTGCTCAAAAGGCAACACTGTTTAAGACCTGGAAGCCTAATTTCAGCTCAGCCTGGCATCCAACTTAGAAATATCCAGGTGGTCCTTAGGGCTGATGACAAGAGGGAACCCCACTTGGGCCCAGGAAGGAACGTAGTTAGTTTAGCCTGCAGTGGGATGGCGGGCTGGGGAGGGAGGAGGAGGAGAAGGCTGCAGAGGGACCCCACTGCATGAGAAAGGGCTTCTTTTGTGCCTGCCTGGAGTGCCTAGAACAAAACATATTCAGATGCTTATTTACAAGGAAAGGGAAAAAAAAAAAAAAAAAAAAAAGGCAAGCAAGGCCTCCCCAGGCTGTGTAGCTTCCCCCTTCATTTTTAGATTTTAGTGCTTGGTGCTCCCTGAATCCAGAGAGCTGGGTGCTCCGTGGGTTAGCTCGATCAATTGTTTTCCTCTCTGGTGGGAAAGCAGGGACATATGTGCATTTCCCTGTGTACTGTGTGTGTGTGTGTGTGTGTGTGTGTGTGTGTGTGTGACAGCTTCTGTGCACACACACATGCCTAGGTGGGCATAGATTCGATTTTTAGCCTCTCTTCATCACTGCTCAGTAAGCCCTGTCCTAACAGATTTAGAAACTCCAGCAACTTCTAAAACTTCCGCTTCTTTAGGGTGTCGCCCCGCTGGGATGGGACTGCATCCCTTTTCCTTTCCTTTCAGGCTGGGGCTGAGGAAGGCTGTCTGCTTTGGTCACACGTTGCTTTATGCCCTAGGGAAAACGGTCACAGTCTCCTAAGAGCGTGGAGAGCAAACGTCCTGGGATAGAGGAGGCGCTTGGGGGGGGGGTGTCCCACGGACCAAGCTCCCTCTCGGGTGTGAAGGTGCGAGGAGCGTCCTTTACTGGCCCCGAGGCGTCCTGGCGCAGAGACGGGGAGACCACGAGAAACTGGACAGAGACCTGAGACCCCTCTCCCAGCCCCCAGGCACAATAATACCCAGGCCCCTTTAACTGGGCACCTGAAACTCGGAGACTGGTTTTCAAAACATTCTCTCTCCAATTTCCAACACCCAAGTTTAGCAAAGGCCTCCTGGGCTTTAGGGAACAAATATCGACCCTTACCGGTGTAAGCAGGACCCTCATTTTACAGAAAACAGAAGGTCATGGAATTGAGTTTCCGAGGTCACAAAGCCCTGCTGCGGCGCGTGGCAGACCCCATCCACGTGCCGGGACACCAGGCCCCGCAGGGACAGCGGAGAGGCCAGGGGCTAGACGTAGGTGTCACTCTGCTGCAACCACCGCCCTCCATCCTGTCCCCACTCTACCTCATCCTTTCCAATCCAGCCCAACCCCCCTCTTCGCCCCCCATTCCCAGCAGCAGGCGTTGCCAATCCCTCAAGGCCGCAGGGCCTGGCCGCGGCGTCTTTTCCATGTAGCCCGGGTCTCCTTGCTCAGCCAGTCCTCGGCTTCCCTCTCTCCACCCTGCAGTTTATTTCAGCCGTTCCTTACTTGCCTTTCTCCTCCTCTGAAGCTCTCTGGCTCCCTGGGGTAAGGACAATTAGAGCAGGAAGGGAAGAGGCAGGTCAACTGGCACAATCTTAACTGTTTGATAAGAATAAAGTCTGGGGTCCTATAACTTGGAGGTGAAGATAATTAATATAATACCTCAAAATATGGTAGATAGGAGGCAGGAATTCGAAAGTACTCACCATAAAACATAAGTTTATTTAATTTGCTGTACTGGGGAGTGAAGCCAGGGAGTGCTGGGCTACATCTCCTGCCCCTTTTACATTTTTGAGACGCGGTCTCGCTAAGTTGCCCAGGATGGCCTCGGACTTGCCATCTTCCTGCCTCAGCCACCCAAGTGGCCGGGATGATAGACGTTGAAAGTGGTGAGCGTGCCCCTAATGGCATTCAATCATGGAGGCTGACCTTCCAATCATTTCCTCAGGCTCACGTGCACACTTCTTTCCCCCAAGTGAAAACTGGAGCGCACCGTGAAGTTTTGCGTTCTGCGTTTGTAAACACCGCAGCATACCCTGAACTCTTCGCCATCCCGCGTCCTCCCACCCCGGGTTTAGTTAGGTGCTCGCGTGGACGCCGGGGCGTCGGAAGCCCCGCAGACCCTACTCGCGCCTGCGCACTGAAGGGCATGGGGGGCGTGGCGCAGGGGCGGGGTAGTTTGTAAGCTCGAGTTGTTTATCGGGACAGGAACTTTCTTGTGTTTTGGACCTGCTCCTGCAAGTCGCCTTCCGCAACTCATCGAACCTAGCTCCGGGTCTCGGGGGACAAGGAGTCCCAAAGGAGCAAGAAGGGCGGGGCCAGCGGAGCGGGGCGGGGATGGAGGGACGGGGCCAGATGGGGGCGGGGCGGGGCGCTCCTGCCAAATTCGGGTCGCCTGCCGCGCGTGGTAGCGTTCTCGCGAGAGTTCGCAGGCGGCGCGCAGTTCCGGGCAGCTCCCTTCCCGGCCAGCGTCAGCGGCGCAGTGCGCAGGCGCGGCCGACGGGTTTCCCGGGCTACCGTCTGAGCCTGCTAGTCCGCCGCCGGCTGGTCCGCCGCCCTGCGCCATGGCGGGCTGCGCTGCGCGGGTTCCGCCGGGCTCCGAGGCGCGCCTCAGCCTGGCCACCTTTCTGCTGGGCGCCTCGGTGCTCGCGCTGCCGCTGCTCACGCGCGCCGGCCTGCAGGGCCGCACCGGGCTTGCGCTCTATGTGGCGGGGCTCAATGCGCTGCTGCTCCTGCTTTACCGGCCCCCGCGCTACCAGGTGCGGGCAGGGCAGGGGTCGGGGTTGGAACTGGGCAGGCGAGGGCTGGGGTCGGTGCTGGGCTCAGGGTCGGGACCGCACTGGTAGGAGCCTGGGTCTGGATTGGGTTCGGGACCCTGCAGGCGAGAGTTCAGGTCGGGGTCGAGGCCGGGCGGGGGTCCCACGCGGCCGCCCAGCGCTTGGCCACCTGTCCCCGCGGGTAGGACTGCCTCGCACAGGCGTGCTCCTCAGGTCGCCGAGCGACCCCACCTCTCCCGGCCGTGGGTGTTAAATTGCAGTTCGTGCCGCTCAGCAGCTGCAGCAGATGCGCAGAGGGTGGCAGCGAGCGCGCCCACGAGGTCGTTAATGTAAGGTGTGGCGTTTCACCTGCCGCCAGGTCTGAGGTCAAAGGCTCGAGTTCTTGGTGGAGGCTTGGCACTGAGCTCGGATGTCCTTACCAGAGTCGCTGACTTGGGAACATCGGCCCAAGCCGAACAAACTTTAAGCAGTTTCCCTACAGTCCTGATAATAATAACGGTAATAATAATGATCGCAGCGACAGTGTAGGCACCAGTTATGCACAGGTAGATCTCGCAGCAGGCCTAAAAGGCGGCGATGATTGTTAACCTGGGGTGTGAATGAGCACACCGAGGTCCAGAGAGTTGCAATACAATGCCCCCTGTAGCGACAGGGGTCTGGTGCAGGATTTGAACCCAGGTAGCCCCACTTTACTCTCTTAGCCCCTGCACAAAAGGGCTGCCTCTGCTTGCCAGTGACCTACTTATCCCAAGAAGGTCATCGGGCTGGGTTTGGACTGGGGCCGGTGACTGGGCTTCTTTTGGGTCCATTGCAGATAGCCATCCGAGCTTGCTTCCTTGGCTTTGTGTTCGGCTGCGGCGTGCTGCTCAGCTTTAGCCAGTCCTCTTGGAATCACTTTGGCTGGTAAGAAGTCCTGGGGGGCGATGGTGCTGAGGTGAGGGTGGACAGCGCAGAGGGTCAGTAGTGGCATTTCCTTGTCCCTGTCTCATGTCTGATGGGCAGGCAGAAGGCTGTTGAGGGTCCCTTCTGTCTTCCACTGAGTTGCCCACAGTTCGGGCTTTGCACGGTCGTGCCCACTGGTTGACTCTGTTGCAGACGAACAGGTCTCCCTGGCACTCTCCCCAAAGGTGCCCTCACCGCAGCTGCTGGGACAGCATTCAGTGAGGTGCCCAGTCCTTCCCGGAAGAGGGTGCAGGTCCAAGGTGACGGGAAGGGACAAGACTCTGGATGGCCTCCCTAAGCCTTTTCCATCTCCGATTTCTATTAGGTCACGGCTAGTGCACCCCCTCAGCCACGGTAGGATTTTCCCCTACACTATGATTTCAGTCCCTTGAGCCTTCTAGTCTCTGACCTGGATATGAACCATGGCTTCAAGGTAAAGAGCTTTATCTCCTATTATCAGTATGCTGAGCCATCTAATCCTTCTTTGCTGAAATTATTTTATGAGTTTTGTTAAATTTCGTTTCCAACATACATCACTACTTTATGTTGCTATTTCTCTTTTATTTTAAAATGTATATTTGTCATTTTACAAGGACTTAGAGGCCTATAATATCTCCTTCACCTATGGAGATTATTTGAGTTTTGTTTTTTTTTTTTTGTCTGTGACATTCAAAATCATGACAACGCCACTTTAAAAACCCCACTTTCTGGGCCAGGGATATAGCTCAGCGGCATAGCGCCTACCTGGCAAGCGTGAGGTTGTGAGTTTGAATCCCGGTACCAAAAAACAAAAAAAAAAAATCCCCACTTTCTATCAATCAGAAGGAGTAAATGTTTTGCGTCTGGGCTCCTGATGTCCCACAGGCAGACTTTAACAGGACGTTGTCGTAGAACTAGGGACAGCTCAGATCCAAGTCTACTCCCAACGCCTGGCTAACTTGGTTCCCTTGCTCCAGTTTACTGCCGTTTCTTTTTGAATAGGTACGTGTGCTCACTGTCATTGTTCCACTATTCCGAGTACTTGGTGACAGCTGTCAATAACCCCAAAAGCCTGTCCTTGGATTCCTTCCTCCTGAATCACAGTCTGGAGTACACCGTTGCAGCTCTTTCTTCTTGGATAGAGTTCACACTTGAAAATATCTTTTGGCCAGGTTAGTGTGCCCTACTTGCCCTGCTGGCAGCAAGAAAGGCAGCTGCCATGGGTGCCGAAGACGGTGACATTGTTTCACCTTTCAGGCCTAATCTCCCCTGAGCGAGCGTCCCCAGCCCTCTATCCTCCTCACTAAGCTATTTATAAAGGACGGGCTCCACTCGAGAATTTCACTCCTGAATTTTGAATCGGGGACGTGTTGCCCTTTTGCTTTAAGCCTTACATAACATCACACACCATCTCAAGTGACGTCCCGTGATGGGTATGACCCTGACTCTTCATTTCCCGAGACAGGAGAAATCGCACATGAAGTTTTTATTAGCAGAAACTTCTGCACCTGGAGCCCACTGTGAACTCAAACTTCCCACAGCTGATGAAAACAACCACTGTGGCTCCCAGGGTTCCGCTAGAAACCAGGTCCCTTCTCAGCCTTTCTCACCTGTGATTGTCCCAAAGAGAAGGACATAAGCCGGTGACTGAGGAGAGCTGTGCACCTGTCAGCCTACAGGGGCCGACTCCTTTGCGGGTGGTCCTTTAAACGGATGAACGGCAGCTCTCGGGTCTCCAAGTTCCCTCCGAGTTTAAAGATTTTAAAATGCTGACGAGTGCTCATTGTCCCTGGGCATGTTTTGATTTTTTTGCCTTTTTTGAGACAGGGTCTCCTATGCAGGTCAGGCTGGCCTCGAGCTCACTTTGCAGCCCAGGCTGGTCTCAAACTTGCAGCAGTCCTCCTGCCTCAGCCTCCTGAGTGCGGGGATGATAGGCATGCACCACCATGCCTGTCTCACCTGGGCTTGTTTTCTAATGCTTCTGTCTTTGAGGAAATGAATTCGGTGTGATCGGGGCCGGGGCTGGGCAGTCCCGAGCTCTTAGTTCCTCCTCATGGTCCCTGTGTCTCTCCGCAGAGCTGAAGCAGATCACCTGGCTCAGCGCCACGGGCTTGCTCATGGTGGTCTTTGGTGAGTGCCTGCGCAAGGCTGCCATGTTCACGGCCGGCTCCAACTTCAACCACGTGGTGCAGAACGAGAAGTCGGACACCCACACCCTGGTGACGAGCGGGGTGTACGCCTGGTTCCGGCACCCTTCCTATGTGGGCTGGTTCTACTGGAGTATTGGGACCCAGGTATAGTGTCAGACAGGACATGGCTGCCCTTCATTGGCTGCCTTGGGTTTTTTTTTTTTTTTTTTTTTTTGTACCAGGGATCGAACTCACAACTGTACGCTTGCAAGGCAGGTGCTTATGCCGCTGAGCTAAATCCCTGGCCTGCTGCGTTGGGTTTTAAATTGAAGTACAGCTGCTACGCTGTAAAATTCACATTCGAAAGATACAATTCCGCCTCCTTCCTGCATTCACAGGGTTCCTAGTCTCCTTCACCTTGTGCTCCTTGGCATGTTTCATTCTTTATTCATTTGTTCAGTTATTTTTTTTTTTTTTTTTGATACCAGGGGTTAAACTCACAACCTCATACTTGCCAGGCAAGGGCTTGTGCCACTGAGCTGTACCCCCAGCCCTGTTTTATGTTTTAATTAATTAATTGATTTAGACAGGGTCTTGCTAGGTAGCTTTTTTTGAGACCAGGTCTGGTTACATAGCCCAGGCCAGGCTGGCCTCAAACTCACAGCGGTCCTGGCTCAGCCTCCCAAATGCTGGGATTACAGGCATGCTGAATAGATTTAGTTCTTAAGGTTTTTACCACGCACTTGCAATCTGGGCATTATACATACAGTCCTGGTGACTGTCCATGCTGCCACCCGCTCCTGTACCCCTTCCCTGCCTCTTAGTCTAGCATCCGAGCACCCCGAGGGGGAGGAGAGATGGGATTGTGGGAGGGCGCGCCCTCAGCCACTCCTGGACAGCTCAGTGGGTTTGTATCAGAAGTTGGTCTTCTGAGGGCGGGGCCCTAGTTTAGGCTAATGAGCTCGAGGCGTCTTCTGTCCCAGGATGCAGGCCAAGCCCTTGTTACTGATGGCTGTCTCTTCCTTCTTTATCCTTGGATTTTGGAAAACTTGGTCAGGGAACATGAGCTGAGTTTGGACCATTCATCCCTTTGGGGAAGATGCAGCCAAGGTCCCTGGGACCCTAAGGACTCTGGAGACCCCCAGTGCTGTGTAGTGGGGACAGATAACCACACAGCATTTCTTTTCAAAGTTTTTATTTTTAGCTGGGTGTCGTGGTGGGCGCCCATAATCCTGGCACTTTGGGAGGCTGAGGCAGGCAGGAGGATCACAAGTTGGACTGCACCCTGGGCAGTTTAGCAGCTTAGCAAGACCATATCTCAAAATAAAAAATGGAAAGGGCTAAGGATGGAGCTCAGTGCAAAGGCCCCGGGTTCAGTCCCCTGTACCACACACCCATGTGCATTCGTGTACACGTGCACACACAAAGGTAGTAACACTCCCACCTTAGCAGTCACATTACCCAAGAATGAGTCAATTATAGCCAGTGGATGTGATTTGCTCCAAATGCTTGCTTACCATGAACCTTTGAGGCCACAGGTGTTTGTAACATTGCGCCCAGCACCTGTGTGTGCGCACGGAGCTCACCTTTCCTGTACCAGCCCTTCACTCACTTTCTGCTTTATCTCTGTCTTAATGGGAACACTGGCCATGGTGCCAGAGTGACTTCCTGGCCGAGAAGTGATGTTCAGCCTGGGACTGGCACATGTGTTGTCAAGCATGGGTCTCCCGGGCATCACCAGCCAGGGCTGTCCTCGGTTTGGTGCTCGCTGCTGGGCCTCTTCCCTCCCAGGTTATAGGGCAGTTGTAGTTGCTCCAAGCTCTGTTGTGGAGTGAATGGCTTCACAGTTGTGAAGGGCGAGGCATGGTGCTGGGACAGTGCACCGCAGAGAGAAGGTGGGGGGTGTTCTTGGGTAGAAGTGCTCACTCGGGGAGACACTGTCTCTAGGGGACCAGTCCTTGGTGCCAGCATTGGGCAGAGTGTTTGACAGGTGCCCCAGCAGCACAGGAAGCTTCTAAGGAGCAAGGTGCTCTGGGCCTTGACAGACTGTGGCTCTGGCTCAGTGGGGAGAACTTGGAGAGTCCAGGGGCCGAGGGCCAGGTACAGGGAAGCAGCGGGGGAGGAGGGAGGCCGATCAAGTGAGGCCTGGCTGAGACTGAGGCACTGCAGCTGTCTGGGACTGAGCAGCATGTGGGAGGAAGGTTCTAGAAGCTCACTTGGACCACCTGAATCTGGCTCTTGGGGCCAGAGGCAGGACAGCGCATCTGGGGACAGGGACCTAGGACGAGCCTTGTGAGAGGGAGTCACACTTAGGTAAGGGGTCCTTCCACCTGACCTGAGGGGTGGAATCCAAGAGGTCAATCTTAGGGCTCTTCCTTAGGAGAAACAACTGAACAGCAGGAAAAACCCACAGCCACAGTGATCAATGGCCTGAGTTCTGTTAATGATACCGTGGCTCCCACAGACCCTGGGTTCTGAGCCTCCTGTACCCTCAGAAGTCCTATAGGTATCAGAGACAGGTGCCACTGGCCATGCTGGCACATGCCTGTAATCCTCATACCCAGGAGGCTGAGACAGGAGGATGGCCACAGGTAGAAAGAGATGAAGGTGTGTAGATACTGGCCCACTCCAACCCCGATCTCCTTACTGTCTTCTTTGCCAGGTGATGCTGTGTAACCCCATCTGTGGGGTGGTCTACGCCCTGACCGTGTGGCGCTTCTTCCGAGATCGAACCGAGGAGGAGGAGATCTCGCTAATCCACTTCTTCGGAGAGGACTACTTAGAGTACAAGAAGCGGGTGCCCACGGGGCTGCCCTTCATCAAGGGGGTCAAGGTGGAGCTATGATGGGCAGGGCCAGGTGGCACTGACTACTGGGACTGAGGCTCTCTGGTCGGCCACTGCAGGATGGATTTTCTTAATCATTTTCTATGTCACTAATTACTCCTCTGGAGCATCACCCAAGACCACATGGTCGGGAGGCCTTAGGACCCAAAGCCCCGCTGGAGCGATCTCATGCTAAGCCCAGGTCGGGCTTAGGTTTCTGAGGAACGTGGAGCAAATCACAGCAATATTCATGAGTCCTTCCCAAGCAACCAGGTGAAGACCTGAGCCACACGGCAGTGCCCCCAGGGCCACTGTGTGTTTGCCTGGTATTGGGGTCACCTCAGGAGCAAGGGGTCTGCTGCTGAGGGCGGCAGGTGTGGCTGCTTGGTAGCATTAAAAATGCACTGAAAACCCTCAGTTTTACCAAGAAACAGCACAGCTCTGACCTCCAGCGTGTCCTCCAGTGCATGCACTTCTGTATAACGCTCAAGTCCCTGCCTCCTGACGCTTCGCCCTCATGCATTTAACCGTATCCACACTCTCATTTTTGATCGGTAGCAGGATAAATGCAAAGGGGCCTCCTGGGGCTTTCTAGCTCCGGCTTGTGTTGGTCAGCAAGTGAGCACAGACCCCTGACACAGTTTGGCTGGTGGCTTTAGGTGACCGTGGCCCCTATATGCTTCCCCGGGGTCCTGGCCCCTACTCCTGTTGCTGGTGACAAGTGGGTCACAGATGAGTTATTTTCCCTGGATCCAGGAAGCACTTGCTGGATGACTGCTGGGTGCAGACACCGCTGAACAGTGAGAAATTCCCCGCTGGCTGTTTACGCGGGATTCTGTTCCGCTGTTCTCACAGCTCGTGTTTCTGTGTCCATCCATCCAGCATTGTGCTTCTGGTTCTCCTCCTCCCCGGTGCTGGTTCAAGTTTCCCAGAGGGGTCCAGCACATACCCGAGCAGGCACAGTAACTCCTGAAAAGAACCTTGAACGGAGCCCATCAGCCTGGCCGAGGTTCTATGGACAGCTCGTCCCGCAACTTTTGGGGAGAGGAATCACCTTTGTGAGGCAGAGCTGAGACCTGGGCTTCATCCTTGGTGACTCCTGGACCCAAAGGGAATGTAGCCTGGGTGTGAGGGTGCTGTGGGCCTACAGGCCGCCAGCATACTATGGCTTTCGAGGAGCCGCCAGACCCTCCATGCACAGCCCCCTGTCTGCAGGATAGGGCCCATGCCGCCTACCTCACAGGGCTGTTGTGAGGACTGAGGATACCAGCGTCTGGCATCAAGCAAACTCGACACAGTCATTATGTGGCATAAAAGCACGCAGGTGGACCAGCTGGTTAGCTGCACAGGTCCCTAACATGTGTATTCAAAAGAGCATTTTTACCAGCTTGGAAACCTCCCTCATCTCTAGATTCCATGGCTTAATTCTCTTACTGTTCTGTATACCAAAGAGGCTCAAGGGGTTGGTTGATTGCCAGCAGAAACCTTGCTGGCTTGAGACCTGTTGGCCCTGGTGACCTCAGAGGGGCTCACAGGGCCTGAGTCCTCGGGGAGCCAGGCCAGGGGGACATCAGATGCATCATTCATTCTCGGAACAAGAGTCAAATCAGTGCCCAGCTCCCCCAAGCCACAGTAACCGAGTGGCCACTGCTCTCCAGGGCTGGACTGGGGCAGGTCTGGTCAGGATTGTGGCAGTGTTGGGCGCTCTGAGGGGACATTCTTCCCGCCTGCATCCTAGCAGTACTGGAGCCAGCCTGGGGGTGGGGCCATGAAGTTCCCTGTTTTGATGGATGGGGAGCAGCTGATGACAGCCCCTGGCATTGTGTGTGGTGCGGCTGGGTGTTGGCATTTGATGCCAAGCTCCATCTGCCAGAGGCCAGAAAGCAGGTCTTCACACCAGACCCAGGAGTGAACACGGAGCCCAGGCCTTGGGGTTTTGCAGTGCCGCCTCACGCCCCAGGTTTTGCTGCTCTTTAAAGAGTAACTCCAAGGGCGTTGGGGAGAGAGGGTGTCCTTTACCCTGGTGACGACCCCAGCACAGCTCGGGCCTGATCTGCTCCCTGCTGAGTGGAGAGTCTTAAATGGGGAGCAGGGCCAACGTCAAACCCTGGGGGTGCAAACAGCTTCTGGAGCCTGACACCACCACCACCCCCCCGGACTGGTAGGACAGGAGCCGGTTGGTCCAGTCCAGCACCTTAGTCACAGCCCGGTCCCTTCTCTGCACTTTCTCTCGCTGCCTCAGGTAGCTTCGACCCCCACTGTACTTCGCTTCCGTAGCGGCTCAGCCAGGTTAGGTGACCTCAGCCTCTCTGTCCCGGTGGGAAGGGCGGCCCCACCCCAGAGAGGGACTTACAGAGTAATTATTCTACTCTTCTGTTTACATACAGAAATGTTTATTTAAATATTTTAAATTGGATTTTCTTTCACAGATACTGATGATTCTTCCCAGTGCTTAAATCAATAAAACTATTTGATTTCACTGAGCGGCAGGCGTGGTCGTGTGGGGTGCAGGAGATCACTGGTGACCTGAGGTGCCCACAGCCGCCAGCCTCAGAGCCGGTGTCTGCCCTTGGCTGGCCTGGGACACTAGATTACCTTCCCACTTAGACTGCATACAGGGCTTTGGTGCTTTGGGGGGCAGACCTCACACTCCAGGCTGTAGAGGAGCCAGGGCCCATGGACCAAAGTGACAGATCCGTGTCAGTCCTGACACAGGCCTCCCTCCTGTGTGCTGTTTGGACAAGCCAGTTAGACCTGGTATCTGCTTGATGTGCCCTAATGTGGGAACAGTGGCTTGGAACCTGAGGCTGTGGGGTGACCCTGTGCCTCAGGGCTGCCAGCAGCCTTCCCAGCATCCTGAGCTCTGCCCTGCTGTGAACCCTTGCTGGGGTCACTGGGTGAAACCTCAGGCACCAGGCCAGCAGGTTCAGGTGCAAATGGGCTCCTCCACAGCTGGGCGGATGCTGCATGGTGGCAGAGGAGTCCAGATGCCTGACGCAGGTGCAGAGCCATGTGGGCCTGTCACCTGTGTGTCCACTCCTTGGACTGGGAAGGCACAGGGCGAGAACAGGGCTGTGATGAGGGCCAGGACTTCATGCCATGGGGACACAGGGCAGTGGAGCAGCCTGCAGTCTCCCGAGTTCACTGATCAATTGCTACCTTTTAAAGAAATAAACCACTGGGTGTGGTGACACACCTATAATCCCAGCACTCGGGAGGCTGAAGCAGGAGGATTGCTGAGAGTTGGAAGCCAGCATGGGTTTGAGGCCAGCCTGAGCTACATAGACCTCAAAAACAAAACAAACAAACAAAAAAACCAAAGAGCTGTAGCTGTGGCCCACTGGTAGAGAGCCCTTGGGTGTGATCCCTGGTATTGCAAAAGGAAAAAATGTTAAGGGGAACAATTTAAGTGGTCCAGTCTTGGGTGTCCCTTGTTAAGCCGGCTGCTCTCTCCTTTTGGGGACATTGGCCCCGCTCTTCTGCTTGGGTCTGAGATGATCTCCCCTCTTCAGCATGGTCTCTTCTGGGGTGATGCTCAGGATGCAGCCACTGTTTTGGGGTTGCAACATCTCTTTTTTTGGTACTGGGGATCAAACTCACAACCTCCCACTTGCCACTGAGTTAAATCCCTGGCCCCATCTTCTCCCTCTTGTCTGTGGCGTCCCTGGATCATTCCTAAGGCACAGCTGAACCTAAGCAGATCGGCTCTCCCAGCGTGGAGCCTTTGGGGGCCCAGGACATCCAGCCTCTGCTGCACCCCATCAAGGATTCTCATTGTGGGCAGGGCCACCCCTGGAAGCAGCAGCCCCACCCCCACAACTGGGCTTGACTCGAGCTCCCAGGAGCGCCTTGTGTGTGGGGGTCTGCCCTGCACCCACCGCAGTGATCTAGGCAGATCAGCAGCCTCTAGACTACCATGCCATCCCCGCATGCTGTATGTAATCCCCCGTACCTGGAAGGCTGAGGCGGACAAAGCTCTGGGAGCTGGAGCAGCCTGAACCTCCAGATGGGTTACTGCCCGGCAGGTATTTCCGGAAACACCGCTCCAATGACTACCGCTGTTTACACTCCAGGGCGCGGCGCTGGCAACCACAGCCCTTCATCTGTGCAGGGGCCCCACCAGACACACACTGTGGTCTAGAAGGCCGCTTACAGAAAGGCCTGCTGGCTCACAGAGCAGTCCCTGTACAAGGGCGCCGAGGGGGCCGTGGAGCCCCAGGCTTCCTCAAATCAGATCACTCGCTCTACCTGGCCCCACCTCGCCTTTCCTGCTGTCTTCACACATGTTGAGCTTCTCTGACACCTCATTCACAGGGGCCTGGAACCTGGGTGGGAGGAAGCAGGTACTGGGACACTAGGATTATAGACAGCTAAACTGGGTACACACATTACAGGCAGTCAGGCAGGGCCGGCCCTCCAGGGAAAGCACAGGGGATGAAAACACACACAGAAAACAAACACGTTACAATGGTGGCCTAGCTGGGCACACCTGTAATTGCAGCACTCGGGAGGCTGAGGCAGGAGGATCACTGTGAGTCTGAGACCAGCCTGGGCTACAAAGTGAGCTCAAGGCCAGCCTAAGTGGCATAGTGAGACCCTGTCTCAAAAAGACAAAAAGCAAAACACCCCACCGACCAGGGCTGCATCTGTGGGAGACAAGGCCTCAAGATAAAGCCAAAATGCCAGGCCTATACATCTTCCTGGGCAGTGGACAGTAGATTGAAAACTGCTCTCCTGGTAGACATCAGTCGCCCTAGGGGGTGGTTGGAACCCCTGATTTGTCTCTTCCTAAAAAGGCCTTTGTTATTTCTGGGGACACTTGCTGTGTGACCTGCTTCCCCATCAGATCAGTATCACCTAGGCAGCTGAACTCCTAACCTTTTTGGTTGTTCCCAGTTTGGTCCTGCACGGTACCCACCTTGTGATTTTGCTCTGTAAAACTTCCTCTGTAAAGTGGGGTCCATAGCAACCTGCTCAGGACCCTCCTGTTTCTCAGGAGCTATTTTTTTATTCTCCAATGAATTTTCTTATTCTTTTTTTGGAACTGGGAATCAAACTCATGACCTTGCACTTGCCAGACAGGCACTGTGCCACCGAGTTATATCCCTGGTCCCAAATTTTCCTACTCTTTTTTTTTTTTTTTTTGGTACTGGGGACCGAACTCACAACCTTACACTCACCAGGCAGGTGCTTACACTGCTGAGCTAATTCCCCAGCTCCCCAGATTTTCCTACTCTTACCCTCTGTTCTTCAGGATTCATTCTTCAGTTTTGGGGCACACAGAATGTGGTGTATGGGACAGCCAGCAGGTTGAAAGTTGCAGTTATTTCCCCCATGTTACAAGAAGCTACAGAGCCAGCCTGCTGTGTGGCCTTGGGCTCACTGCACAAAGACCCAACTGAAAGCCAGGCATGGTGGCGTCCAGCACTCGGGAGGCTCAGGCAGGAGGATCAACAGGAGTTCGAGGCCAACCTGAACTACATAGCTCAAGGCCAGCCTGGACTACACAGTGAGAGCCTGTGTCAAAAAAAAAAAAATAATATTGAAGTAAGCACTCTAGTGTTCTCTTTTGGTTTTGGAATATTTACCAGGGTCCAGTGGCTTGCCAGGGCGTGGTAAGCCACCAGCGGTGGTAGCGGACAGTGGAGGCCAGGTCTGACCAGGAGGATACTGCAGGGTTAGGAAGAAAGCCCAGCAGGGCTGGTGGCAGAGAGTGACAATCACCAAGACCCTCACTGCCCACGGTGCTCTGGGGCCTCTCTGGTGATGCCTGGTGGGACTGGAGCCATGAGAACACACAGGACACTGAAGCAGGAAGCTTCCGGGCAGTGGTATGGGTGGGCCAGACCAACTCCTTTAGAGGAATAGGAAGCTGTTGTGACTGGGATGTTGTAGGGGGCAGGGGTGGCCAGGGGTGGTGCCAAGAGGACTGTGATGGGCAGCAGGCTTAGAAGATGCCACAGTTGTGTGACAGGCTGCAGAGGCTGTGGACGGCTGGCTGTGGTGGGCTGGGATTGGAGGTTCCAGTGGAGAGCACCCAGATGGCCTGAAACAGAGGGTTTAGTCCACAGGACAGAGGGACAAACGGGATAAGGCAAGGACTCAGGATGTCTCCCAGGCTTCCTGCCTGAGTGCACACAATGCCATCTGCCAGGATGAGCTGGCCCAGCTGAACGCAGTGGCACTCAGATTCCAGCCCCTGCTGAAGCCGGTGCTATCGAGACGCTGAGACAGGGACATCAGGAAGGAGGACCCTGGAGGGGAGTCCAGCACAGGGTGGGAGGGCCCGGGGCGTCTGCAGTGTGATACAGCCACCAGGAAATGGGCTGGGGTCTGCATAGCTCTGTGCTAGCGTGTGGGTACCATTCGCCAGGCCCTGGGCTCAACCAGTGGCACCAGAAATAAAAAAGAAAAGAAAATCCAGGGAACTAGATCAAGTCACTTCAGGAGAGGAAGCCAGAGGTGGCACTGCACTTCTGTAATCCCAGCTCTCTGGAGGCTGAGGCAGGAGGATTGCCACGAGTTCAAAACCAGCTATGTAAAGCGGGGTGCAGTGGTGCACGCCTGTAACCCCAGTACTTGGGAGGCTGAAACAGGAGGATCATTGCAAGTTTGAGACCTGCCTGGGCTACACAGTGAGTGCAAGGCCAGCTTGAACTGTATAGTGAAACCTTGTCTCAAAAAGACAAAAAAAAAAAAAAAAAAAAAAGAACTGCTATGATGCCTGGGCAGGGTGCCAGGGCCTGGCCCAGACTCGGTTCGTCCTGGCTATGAGCTGATGAAGTCCCAGCTCCCTCCTCCATGTTCCACTGCCTGGAGGCACCCAGGGGCCTCAGGACATCCCCCAGGAGTCCTCTCTGCTGTGACCACCTCCCAAGGGCTGGAACCTAACAGCAGGCTCCCAGGACAGACCCCTCACTGCAGCTGTGGTTTTTGGAAACTTTTAGACACAGAGTCTCACCATGTAGTTCAGCATGGCCATATGGTGAGCCTCCTGCCTCAGTGTTCCACGTGCTAGGATGATAGGCATGCACCACCACACCCAGCTTCTGACTGGGTCTTTTGCGGATGCCCAGCCTCTGGTCTCAGGACCCTTGTGACCTGGCCCACTGACTTCCCAAATCAGTGGCCCTGAGAACACCCTCTGGACCTACCTGGGCTCCAGCCGCTCCTCCCCCTTGGCGACAGAGCACAAGTGTGGCCTGGTCTGCCTGGCAATGTGGCAAGACAGGTGTTCTCCCCTTCAGCTGGAAGAGGCCATGGAGCTGGGCTCTGGGGCCAAGGCAGTGCTTGTCTGCGTGGCAACAGGCTCTGTGTCTCAAGCCGGGCACCGTCCAAAGAGCCCCACGGTCTCTGCGGTCATCTCCAGTGAAGTTCGAGGCACTGGGGGAGGCGCTCTGCTTACTGAATCCTGTCCTCCACTACGGACGGAGCTGGTGGTGGCAGGGGGAGGCCATGCTGGGCGCTGAGAGCCAGGGCAGGGTGTGACCTGATCAGTGGCTGCTGACTCCCTCACCGTTAAGGCTCAGGGGTCAGCACAAGGCTTTGCCAGGTACCCAGTTGCCTGGGACCTTCATGAATCTGCTTAGTAAGCACTCGCCGGTAGGATACCTCCCAGGTCTGAAAGAGAAAAGTGGGACACTGGAGTGGCACTGAGTGGCAGTTTCCACTGGTAGCACGGGAGCCGTGGGCTCTGAGAGCTATTTATTTATTTATTTATTTTTGGTACTGGGGATTGAACTCACAACCTCGCGCTTGCCAGGCAGGTGCTTAAGCCACTAAGCTAAATCCCCGGCCCTCCGAGAGCTATTTAGTCCCAGCTGCCTCCATGTGGGTCCTGGTGGCAGAGACCTTGGGTTCCAGAAGCTGCCAGATTGGGGGAGGGGGTCTCTTGGGCCTCCCTTTTGCTCCCCTCCTGTCCTGGGGTGTCTCCTGGTATGGGGGTGCCGGGGCTGGCCCTCTGGGAGCCGCTACATCCTGGAAGATGGCTTGAAAGCCCTCCAGGGAGGTGTACCCCGACGTGGATAGCTATAGCTGCAGGGACCCCCCACAGGATGGCGCCCAGGATCTCCACCTTGATGAGGGCTCGGTGCTGCTCCTGGACCTGGTTCTTCAGCCCTGAACCTCCCCTGCAGAGCCTGCCCGGGGGCAGCCTTGTGTGTCAGGGCCACTGCTAGGGGCAGAGCGTTGGGGTGGGACAGTTAACTGCAAACTGCGAGGAAGGGGCAGGTCATCCTCACAGCTTTGGCCAGCCCTCTGTGAAGGGCGTGTCCTCGCCCTCCGCCAGGCCAGCGGGTTTGGTGGGGGCAGCTGGATCCCATCAGCACCTTGGGGCCCTAGTCCATGCCAGCCTGCGGAGAGAGCAGTGTGGAGCCCTGGGGTGGGTAGACCACCTTCCCGGCCCCCAGGGCAGCCCCCTCCTGCTCGGGGTTTCCCCAAAGTGGGGCTGAAGGACAGAACCACCAGGATCTGGGGAAGGCCCCGTGTCGGTTCACACCCAATGACACCCACATCCACACACCTTTTTTTTTTTTTTTGGTACTGGGGATTGAACTCACCACCTTGCACTTACCAGGCAAGCACTTAAACCACTGAGCTAAATCTCCAGCCCCACACACCTTTTAAAAATCTTTTTACAGTACAGGGTGGGGGATGAAGCCAGGGCCTCCACCCTAAACTACAGCCGCCACCCTTTTCTATCTTTCGTTTTGAGTACATCAAATTTTTCGTTTTGAATACAGTCTGGATACATCGCTAACTTGCTGGCTCGTTGCCAACTTGTAACCCTCATGCCTCAGCCTCCCTGAGTGCCGGGGCTACAGGCAAGCGCAGCACACCACCTTGGCAGGCCACGTGGGCGCTTGCCCCAATGTCTCCACGGCGGGTGGGGTGCAAGTCCATCGCCAGCCCGGTGAAAGGTGCGAGGGCACCATCGGCTGGACCCAGCAACTGGGCCTCACACCCACTGTCGTGGTGTCCCGAGCGCGCGCAAGCGCACGGGCCACCTCCGATGCTGCTCTACCTACTGTGCGGTCCCAGGCTTTCCTCTGGCTGCTGTTTCAGGCCTCCCAAGGAGTGCAGGGCCCAGCCCACCCCCCCTCCCCTCCCACCGTCTCCCGGCCCCGCCCTTGCTGATCGGTTCGCGTGCAGGCACTGCCCACCCCCTGCCCCCGCGGGACCCTTGCAAGCAGCAGAGGCTCCTAGCAGGCCACAAACTTTGCGTGGTAGTCGCTGGCGATCTGGGCACAGGGACAGGGTTGTGAGATGGCCTCCTGGCCCCAAGGGACCCCGACCCCAGGCCCCCAGGGCCACCACAAACCTTGCTGCGCTGTGCCGGCCTCAGGCGATGTGGCCGCCCGAGGATGCCTGCAGACTCCCTATTAGCTGCCTCAGGGTGAGGGGCTGGGGTGGGTGTGGCCAGGAGGTGGGGGTCGGGAGGCCCTTCCCACAGGTCCTATTTATTTATTGAGACAGGGTCTTGCTGTGTAGTTCAGGCTGGCCTTGAACTCACTATATAGCATAGACTGGCCTGGAATTTGTGGCAATCCTCCCGCATCAGCTCCTGAGTACTGGGGTTACAGCTGTGCACTGGACTCCGGCAAGTCTACCTTTGGCATTCGACCTGGTGGTGTCCCTTAGAGGTCCCATCTGTCCCCAGGGACTGGCTGGGACAATTCCATACCCGAATCCAAAGGAAAGTGGGGAGGTCCCTGCTCGTGCTCTGCTCTGCTCTGCCCTGCGGTGCAGTAGAGGGTGGTGTGGGACTTCATGGCCCCTTCAGAGTTTGCAGGTGATGGCGTGGAGGAGGGGCAGTGAGCCCCCAGCCCTAGTCCAGCCTGCGGAGGTGACAGCTGAGTATGCTGTGCAGACGGTAGGGTTGGGGGTGGTGGCTCCTGGCAAGCAGGGGTCCTCCAGGTGCTGGGGACTCACCTAGCCCAGGTCCAGGAACTCGGCCTTGTTGGCCAGGGTGAGGAGGGAGGAGCTGAGGCCCAGGTAAACTTGCAGGAGGGGTGACCTCCAGTGTCCAGCCAAGGAGGGCAGCAGGACAGCCAGGTGGCAGAGCTGCTCCTGGAAGGCCTTGTCCTTCTCACACTGGCTGCAGAGAGGCAGTTGCCTGCTCTCCATGGAGACAGCTGCGTCCCCATCCAAGGGCCCCATCTCCCTACCATGTCTTTCCTGTCATGCCTTCCCCCAGCCCAGTGCCATCTGCCCTCTTTGGCTGGGATCACCTGGACACCTTGCTTCCCAGGTGGGCAGAGCCTGCCCAGGCCCTCAGTGTGAAGAGGTCAAGAGGCCAGGGCCGGGGCCAGCCACCACACCTCTGGACAGCCGGCAGCAGCAGGGCTTTCCTCCAGAGAGGGTGGGTGTGTCCTGGCAGGGCTTATTTGTTGTACAGAATTCCTCTTTCATTTAAATTTTGTTATATAACCACAAATATAAGTCATATGGTTCAAGGTGGCAAATTAATAGTCCCCACGGTTTGTCATTTTCTAGGTTGTATTTGATGCTATCATTATTGTTGACTGTATTACTTTAGCCAAGGTGAAGTAATTGTTCTAATCAGTTGTTCTTCCTGGTATGCCGAGACTGAGATGCATAAGAATATAGGCCAGTGCCAAAGAACCAGGAGATTAAAAATTCCATTGGAAGTGTACGCAGTAGAATGAGCCAGTGTGAGGACAGAATACTGTATCAGATCAACAACACAGGATTGGGGTTAGCTATCATGAAAAGAAAGATTTCTTAAAAATAACAAGGAACCACAAAAAATCAATCCAACAAGTTCTAGACTATGCAAGAATACCATAAGATTGATTTGAGTCAATGAAACAAGCTAGCACAAGTGAAGTAAAAAAACTTGTTGACAGAAGTAATAGCAGAGCACTTCCCAAGCAGGGGGAAATATTTGACATACAGATAAATGGGGCATATAGAACTCCAATTAGGCATGATAAAAAAAAAAAAATCTACACCAAGGCACATGACAGTCAGGATTCCAGAAATTCAGCACAAGAACAGAATATTAAAAGCTGTTAGAGAAAAGAAACAAATCACTTATAAAGGAAAGCCTGTCAGAATCACAGCAGGCTTTTCAACACAAACCCTCAAGGTAAGAAGAGCTTGGAGTGAAATATTTTGAGCCATAAAAGAAAACAAAAAACAAAACAAAACAAAAACCAAACCAAGCTCCAACCCAAACTGATGCACCCCACAAAACTATCTTCCAGAATAGATGGAGAAATAAGATACTTCCATGACACAGAACACCTCAGTAACTTCATGACCACCAAACCAGCACTTTAAAAGTTTCTGAAGGACATTCTAGAAAGAGGTAATTCCATGGATCATAACTCCATGAACCCCAACAGAATGAGTCCACCAGGCAAGGCAAGCAATTAAATAGGGGGAAAAAAAGAGAACAAACAACAGGAAAATAACACAAGGATAAGTCAATACATATCAGTTATAACCATCAATGTAAATGGTCTCAAAAGAAATAGCCTGGAAGACTGGATCAAGAAGCACGATCCAACAACATGCTACATACAAGAAACACATTGAATTCAAAAAGAAATTCGTAGACTGAAAGTCAAAGAATAGAAAACAACACTGGGGGCTGGGGATTTAGTTCAGTGGCATAAGCACCTGCCTTGCAAGCACACGGTTGTGAGTTCAGTCCCTGATACAGATAGTAAAAAAAAAGAAGAAAAAGAAAACAATACTCAATATGACAGAAAGCCAGAAAAAAGCAGGGGTAGCTATTTTACTTGCAAAGTGGATTTCAAGACAAAACTAAGAGAAACAAAAAGTTCACTGCATCCTTGTGAAGGAAGCCACTCAAGAGGAAGAGACAATACCCACATATGTGACTATACAAAACAAATATTAATGGACATGAAAAATCAAATATGCATTAATACAGTTGTATGGGGGACCTCAAAACCTCACTGTCACACACAGAGCAACTAGAAAAAAAAATCAAGAAATATCAGAAATGAACGAAACTTTTGAACAAACCATTGAAGGCTCAGTTGAGGTCAGAATTTTTTTTTTCCTTGTACCAGGGATCAATCAAACTCATGACCTCACGTTTGCCCTCACGTTTGCCAGGCAGGCGCAGTGCCACTGAACAACATCCCCAGCTAGGATTGGAAATTGTGATCCTTCTATTATAGACAGCTAAATTAGGTAGAAATATTATAGGTAGTCAGATAGGGCTAGGCCCTTGGGAGAGCCAGGACAAAGGTGAAATACATTTCTTTTTTTTTTTTTTTT